>JASDQU010291740.1:0-14481 GCA_032191745.1 Picea mariana
AAGACCTTTACCCAACCCTTCAAAGGTTCCATTAACCCTTCTGTGAAAAGCATCATGAGCCTAGTCGAGGACATATCTTGTACCATAACTGCAAGCCTCTGGAATTCATCAATATATACTTCATCCGTACTTGTTTGCTTGAGTTGGGTGAGCTCCCGGAAATGCAACTCAAGATCTCCTTGATCAAACCTATCAATGAGCCTTTGAGTGAATTCTATATAGGACATTATCTGATTGTGGTCGAGTGTGGTGAGTCTTTGATACCACCAATCATGAGCCTTGCCATCCAAATACATAGTGGCAAACTTGATGGACTCTATCTCCTTCATGGGGTTAAGCTGTAAATAGGTATCCAGCTTCTATACCCAAGATTGTGCCGTCATCTTGGTCGTACCATCAAAGTATGGAATTTATATCTTCCCTGTTCTACGTTCAAACTCAAAACTACCCCTATGGTTTGTCCTAGGTTGATTTCTGAACCTGAGTTGGCAATATTTATCTAGGGACATTTGTCTTTGGACCTTCATATCCAAAGTATAGTATTCTTTGGCACTCCTTTCCATTTGTTCCACAAATTCTTCTACCTGTTCCTATTGGCCTTGCTCATCTATGAAAGTGGGCATGTAAGGTCTAGGGTTATCTCTACTACCTGAATGTCGACTAAGCTGATCATCTATGAACGCAGGTATGTATCGTCTCTAATTGACCCTACTACCCATATGAACCTGGGCTGTGTCTCCATCCAGACTTCCTTCAGATATAACTACTTTCTCCGGATTATATCTGATCTCCTCATGGATTTCCTCGGATCCACCAGCCTCCTTGTTCCCGTACGTATCTGAGTTCCTCCCTTGATGAGTCACTTGCGTTAGAAGTTCATTTAGCTTGGATTGATTCTTGTTCATTATCTGCAGGTTTTCGTCAACCCTCTTCAAAGTTTCAGAGAGTTCGGCTTGTCCCCTTCTGCTGGTTTCATGGTACTCATCCAAGTGTCATACCAATGTGCTTTCTGTACGATTGACGGATTGTTGGAACTTGTCAAATTCTACTGCTATACGAGCCAAGCCTAGAGACTCATGGTCATCCCCTGATCCTTCCATTTCAACCTCTGTTTCACTACTTAGTTTCATTCTTCTACCCATGAGAGCACCACTGTACCTCTGTATGCGTTGATCCTTCCACAGGATTGGGGGAATCGAAGCTCTAATACCACTGCAATGATCCCAGGCCCAATTCTGGCTTGGAATCACTAACTACAACTGGTTTTTTGATGTGCAGGTGTTTATTGAGTTATTAAGTGCATACAAGATTCATTCAACACACGAAGATCATCATACATTCAAAATATAGAAGCACAAGCAAAGATCTGACCCTTTTAGTATAAGCAATGTAGGATCAATACAATAGATGGACGATCTAGCATAAATCTCAGATGGTCGTACAAAAAACAGATATGAGCTGCTACAAAATGCTTCCGACAATACAAAAGAAGCCTCTAAAGGTTGGATAAGTAATGAATACCAGTACCAAGCAGATCTGAATGTTAAACCCTCCAACTAGAGAGTGCCATGTTCCAAGTGGGGACTGAATCCCTCAATAATTCGGCCATGATGGAAGAATGCTCCAAATGAGCCCAAACTCAGTCAAGTAATAGATCAGGGTAGTTGGATCCTCCTCCTGAAGTTTCAAGCCCAACGTCCAAGGCAAACCTCTCCAACTGTGAAATTTCTAAGAGAGTTGCATCCTCTTGAATGGCTAAATTGAATCCTCCTCAAGGGTATGGTGCGCCCTTGCTGGAAATTCCCCAATAGTACAACCCTACTATATTCTAAAGCTCTAGAAGGGAATATGCTGAGAATAGAATGGTGTGGAGGAATATTTCATCCCCGAGACCAAGCTGTGGAACAAGGTGAGTGGATATTTCACCACTGAGTTGCTCACAAGGGTTTGTACAGCAAACCCCCAAACCGAATGCTCAAGAGCACTAACAAGAAATATACCAAAATATGAATACCTCATAGGTGTGCCCCAGCCTCTTACTTATACTTTTCCCTTCTGATTCTCTATTGAGTTATGTTAACTCCCAGGCTTAATTTCTATTCTTTTGTTGAGTTATCTTTTACTCCTTTTATCCTTTTCCTTTCTCAATTCAACTTAAAAATAAAACTTTAGTCTAGTTTACCTTCACCCTCAGTGTGAGACTATGACCTAGTGGGGGTGCCCAGGGCACTGAGTCTCCTCATCACCTCTCTAAGAGGTGGGGGACATTACATTATCTTCCATTAAAAAATGTTTAAAATTTACACATTTGTATAAAGAAAGAAGATAGAATACGATTATCCATGAATTTAAATATATATTGGTGTTAGACATACAATATCATTCAATAACTTACTCTTCATAGTTTTATTAAAAAAAAAATACATATAGATTTCTAAATTCTTATAGGTCAAATACCCATTTTTATCATTGATAAAGATTTTAAAATAGAAATAAATGTTAGAGTAGCATTCAAATTTATTTTAATTAAGTTCATCCATTGGTGTGGAGTGCCTTTGAACAATTTCAAATTTAAATTCATTTGTTGGTGTAGTGGTGGCTCCAAATCTAAATTTAATTAGGTTTATGTGTTCCTTGGAGGTGGCTTGAATGGTTGAACAAAATTCAAATTTAAAACTATTGACACAATTGAAATTTACCTTTTGGTGAAACTTAAAATAACATTAAACACAAAGAGTGGATATGGTTAAACACTAAATAGTTTAAAAACCTTTATTGTATTTATCAATTAACTAAATAAAATGTAAACATAATCCTAAGGCAAGGACTAGCTACTTTGCAGCTCTAAAACCATAGATGAAGTTATTCTTGCTAGCACGACGAAATGAAAAATACATTTAAGTGAGCGTTGGACATAATGAAAAAATACACAATGCCAAATACAACTTAGTGGGATGTTGTAAATAGTTATTTGAATTAAATGGTATCAACCAAGTGTTGTATGGGGTTTCAATGTCGGTCTGTGACCATGCTCTATTCTTCTGTAACAATGACATGAAATGAGAAATATCCTTCTTGGTGGAATTACTGGTCGCAGGTGAGGCATTATTGAGATTCTAGATTCTACACCAACTCCACTATCTAGATTCTACACCAAGTCCATTATTGAGATAGGTAGCGAGCAATATCTACCCAGATAGATAGCAATATCTACCTAGATAGATAGCGACCTAAATTGATAGCGAGCAATATCTACCCAGATAACGAGATAGATAGCAAGCAATAGCGACCAAGTAAGATAACGAGCAATATCTATCTACTCAGATAGCGACCCAGATAGATAGCCAACAATATATATCTACCCAAATAGCAACCGAGATAGATAGCAATCAATATCTATCTACCCAGACAACGACTGAGATAGACACCGCATCTTTGCATTAATAGTGCATTGACTTTGGAGGTGACTATTATAAAAAGATAATTAATAAAAAATACATAAAAAAGATAAGAAAATCATAAAAATATCAGATGTAGCTTTGCATTAATAGTTCATTGACTATGTACTATTGTTTCATTAATATTTCACTGACTCAATACTCTTTCTCTTCTCAAAGAGAGTGAATGTCATTAAATTAGATATCAATAACACGAATTTCAAGTTTTAAAAAGAATTTCTTATTTATCTTAAAAAGAGTTTCTCAAAATTTAAAGATTTTTTCTCTTTTGTATGGATCATGAATGCATAGGTTTCTGTAAAGCATTTGTAATCTTTTATAAAATACTAAAAGTTGTTTTCTTTAATAATAACTTAATTATTTTTTAAATTGTAAATCACCATGTAAAATATCCAAATAAAATTATTAGTAAAATTTGTAATGTTAACCCCCAGATGGGGTGTTATTGCATTACACGCGGCATGACGAGGTGGAGAGGCATGGACAACAAAGCACAAATCCATGTGACGAACTCGTGCCTTCGCCCGCCACCCTACACCAGCATTAAATGTCCATTAACATGGTGCGAGGAGCAATTAAACAGACCCTTCCTCCCCTCTACTCTCATTTCATGGTTGGGTTCTATTTTCATTTCATCTGTCCCTACGCGGGCTTCAATTGGCATCCCTCCTGGAAGCCTCCGTCTGAGTTTTTTGGGATTAGTAGGCTCATTACAGCTCTGGTCTGGCTGCAGGCTTCCTTTCACTCTCAGTTGCACTGGACTCTCTCTGTCCAGTTCACAACGAGAACCATGATGTGGCCTCGAGGGAACCCGCGCAGAGGCTCCCCATGGAAACCTCTCTGGCCCTTTGTTTTGCCTCCTTCTTTTCCTTCCTCTTGCTCCTCTCCCTCCATTCAGCCGGAACCAACTCTTCCTTCATCCCCCGCTTTAGCTGCTTCACATTTTGATATCCTGGCTATCGTCCCCAAGCTGCAGTCTTCCACCTTGCACCATCTCCCTGAACTGCCTTTGTTCGAACCTCCCCTTGCACCAATTCCTACCTCTGTTGGGCTGGTTGTGGGGGAACCACCTCTGTGAAAGAATTGGAGCACCGAGAACCAGTCCCTGAACTCTTTCCCTGACACTCAGCTTCAGGAAAGCCTGGCAATTCTATTTGGATTCGTCTTCGAACTCCACCAGGGGGTGGAGGATCTCCAATTCTGTCTGCTAGCCATGGACGAAAGGATTGCAGTCCTGGTCCAGCTCCTTACTTCTCTTCAAGAGGCTATCCTCTTGGACCTCAAAGATGTGGCTATAGTAGCGGAACCTGGTGGCGCAACCAATGAAGGAAATGTCCACGAGCAGTGTTCAACAAGAAATGAGCAACATGAAGTCAGGCATGACGACAAGGCGAAGGAGATGGACACAAGACGTGACGTGATGCAGGGTACCTCGTGAGCTGTCGGTAGGACCGAGGGAAGCATGGACGCAGTGAAGTAGTGGGATGATCAAGTGACATATGTCAAGGAGGAGCCATGGTCTAAGGCTGTCCACGTCACTTGGCCAGGCTATCCGCCACATGTCTGAGGTCATCAGAACATTTCCAGTCTCTTTAGTGTCTCTACTTTTTAGTTGTTGTCAAGTTAGTTTTGAACAATTCACTTGGACTATCACACTTTTTATGTTTGCATTCCATGCTGGCTGGACTAGTTTCCCCTCTGTTGGGGCAGTCCAGTAACTACAACAAAGAATATTCTTTGTACTTTATATCTCTTTTTGGTCCAGGAAGGCCCTTTATATATAATACTACTAACTTACAAAAACAAAAAAAATTGTAATGTTAAATCGTCATATTTTTTAAATACATTATTTAAAAAAACAAAATTTCAATTTTGTGAATTTTAATACTTTCAAACAATCTTCATATTCATGACCAAAATAGACATTTTGTAAGGTAAACACCAACTTAAAATAATAAAAATATTGTATAAGTCCCTTTTAGGAAATTATTAATTTTTAATGTTGAAAACATTTCTCAATAAAATACTCACATTACCACTTAATGATAGTATAACAAAATTACATAGCTTATCTTCCATTAAAAAATGTTTAAAATTTAGACATTTGTATAAAGAAAGAGAGATAGAATACGATTCTCCATGAATTTATATATATATTGGTCTTACACATACAATATCATTCAATAACTTACTCTTCATAGTTTTATTAAAAAAAAATACATATAGATTTCTAAATTCTCATAGGTCAAATAACCATTTTTATCATTGATAAAGCTTTAAAAATAGAAATAAATGTTAGAGTAGCATTCAAATTTATTTTAATTAAGTTCATCCATTAGTGTGGAGTGCCTTTGAACAATTTCAAATTTAAATTCATTTGTTGGTGTAGTGGTGGCTCCAAATCTAAATTTAATTAGGTTTATGTGTTCCTTGGAGGTGGCTTGAATGGTTGAACATACTTCAAATTTAAAATTATTGACACAACTGAAATTGACCTTTTGGTGAAACTTAAAATAACATTAAACACAAAGAGTGGATATGATTAAACACTAAATAGTTTAAAAACCTTTATTGTATTTATCAATTAATTAAATAAAATGTAAACATAATCCTAAGGCAAGGACTAGCTACTTTGTAGCTCTGAAACCATAGATGAAGTTATTATTGCTAGCACGATGAAACGAAAAATATATTTAAGTGAGAGTTGGACATAATGAAAAAATACACAATGCCAAATACAACTTAGTGGGATGTTGTAAATAGTTATTTGAATAAAATGGTATCAACCAAGTGTAGTATGGGGTTTCAATGCCAGTCTGTGACCATGCTCTATTCTTATGTAACAACGACATGAAATGAGAAATATCGTTCTTGGTGGAGTTACTGGTCGTAGGTGAGGCATTATTGAGATTCTAGATTCTACACCAACTCCACTATCTAGATTCTACACCAAGTCCATTATTGAGATAGGTAGCGAGCAATATCTACCCAGATAGATAGCAATATCTACCTAGATTGATAGCGACCAACATAGATAGCGAGCAATATCTACCCAGATAGATAGCAATATCTACCTAGATAGATAGCGACCAACATAGATAGCGAGCAATATCTACCCATATAGCGAGATAGATAACAAGCAATAGAAACCGAGTTAGATAGTGAGCAATATCTATCTACTCAGATAGCGACCCGGATAGATAGCCAACAATATCTATCTACCTAGAGAGCGACCGAGATAGAAAACAAGCAATATCTATCTACCCAGATAGTGACCGAGTTAGATGGCGCAGCTTTGTATTAATACTGGATTGACTTTGGAGGTGACTATTATAAAAAGATAATTAATGAAAAATACATAAAAAAGTTAAGAAAATCATAAAAATGTCATATGTAGCTTTGCATTAATAGTTCATTGACTATGTAGTATTTTTGCATTAATAACTCATTGACTAAGTACTCTTTCTCTTCTCAAAGAGATTGAATGTCATTAAATTAGATATCAATAACACAAATTTCAAGTTTTAAAAAGAATTGCTTATTTATCTTAAAAAGAGTTTCTCAAAATTTAAAGATTTTTTCACTTTTGTATGGATCATGAATGCATAGGTTTCTGTAAAGCATTTGTAATCTTTTATAAAATACTAAAATTTGTTTTCTTTAATAATTACTTAATTATTTTTTAAATTGTAAATCACCATGTAAAATATCCAAATAAAATTATTAGTAAAATTTGTAATGTTAAATCGTCATATTTTTTAAATACATTTTAAAAAAACAAAATTTCAATTTTGAGAATTTTAATACTTTCAAACAATATCCATATTCATGACCAAAATACACATTTTTTAAGGTAAACACCAACTTAAAATAATAAAAATATTATATAAGTCCCTTTTAGGAAATTATTAATTTTTAATGTTGAAAACATATCTCAATAAAATACTCGCATTACCACATAATGATAGTATAACAAAATTACATAGCTTATCTTCCATTAAAAAATGTTTAAAATTTAGACATTTGTATAAATAAAGAGAGATAGAATATGATTCTCCGTGAATTTAAATATATATTGGTGTTAGACATACAATATCATTCAATAGCTTACTCTTCATAGTTTTATTAAAAAAAAAAATACATATAGATTTATAAATTCTTTTAGGTCAAATACCCATTTTTATCATTGATAAAGATTTAAAAATAGAAATAAATGTTAGAGTTCATCCATTTTAATTAATTTCATCCATTGGTGTGGATTGCCTTTGAACAATTTCAAATTTAAATTCAGTTCTTGGTGTAGTGGTGGCTCCAAATCTAAATTTAATTAGGTTTATGTGTTTCTTGGAGGTGGCTTGAATGGTTGAACAAACTTCAAATTTAAAACTACTCACACAATTGAAATTGACCTTTTGGTGAAACTTAAAATAACATTAAACACAAAGAGTGGATATGGTTAAACACTAAATAGTTTAAAAACCTTTATTGTATTTATCAATTAACTAAACAAAATGTAAACATGATCCTAAGGTAAGGACTAGCAACTTTGTAGCTCTAAAACCATAGATGAAGTTATTATTGCTAGCACGACGAAACGAAAAATATATTTAAGTGAGCGTTGGACATAATGAAAAAATACACAATGCCAAATACAACTTAGTGGGATGTTGTAAATAGTTATTTGAATAAAATGGTATCAACCAAGTGTTGTATGGGGTTTCAATGCCGGTTTGTGACCATGCTCTATTCATTTGTAACAATGAAATGAAATGAGAAATATCGTTCTTGGTGGAGTTACTGGTTGTAGGTGAGGCATTATTGAGATTCTAGATTCTACACCAACTCCACTATCTAGATTCTACACCAAGTCCATTATCGAGATAGGTAGCGAGCAATATCTACCCAGATAGATAGCAATATCTACCTAGATAGATAGCGACCAACATAGATAGCGATCAATATCTACCTAGATAGCGAGATAGATAGCAAGCAATAGCGACCGAGTTAGATAGCGAGCAATATCTATCTACTCGGATAGCGACCCAGATAGATAGCCAACAATATCTATCTACCCAGATAGCGACCGAGATAGATAGCAAGCAATATCTATCTACCTAGACAGTGACCCAGATAGACGCTGCAACTTTTCATTAATAGTGCATTGACTTTAAAGGTGAAGATTATAAAAGGATAATTAATAAAAAATACATAAAAAAAGTTAAGAAAATCATAAAAATATCATGTGTAGCTTTGCATTAATAGTTCATTGACTATGTACTATTTTTTCATTAATATTTCATTGACTAAGTACTCTTTCTCTTCTCAAAGAGAGTGAATGTCATTAAATTAGATATCAATAACACAAATTTCAAGTTTTAAAAAGAATTTCTTATTTATCTTAAAAAGAGTTTCTCAAAATTTAAAGATTTTTTCACTTTTGTATGGATCATGAATGCATAGGTTTCTATAAAGCATTTGTAATCTTTTATAAAATACTAAAAGTTGTTTTCTTTAATAATGACTTAATTATTTTTTAAATTGTAAATCACCATGTAAAATATCCAAATAAAATTATTAGTAAAATTTGTAATGTTAAATCGTCATATTTTTTAAATACATTATTTAAAAAAAACAAAATTTCAATTTTGTGAATTTTAATACTTTCAAACAATCTCCATATTCATGACCAAAATAGACATTTTGTATGGTAAACACCAACTTAAAATAATAAAAATATTGTATAAGTCCCTTTTAGGAAATTATTAATTTTTAATGTTGAAAACATTTCTCAATAAAATACTCACATTACCACTTAATGATAGTATAACAAAATTACATAGCTTATCTTCCATTTAAAAATGTTTAAAATTTAGACATTTGTATAAAGAAAGAGAGATAGAATACGATTCTCCATGAATTTAAATATATATTGGTCTTACACATACAATATCATTCAATAAATTACTCTTCATAGTTTTATTTAAAAAAAAAAATACATATAGATTTCTAAATTCTTATAGGTCAAATACCCATTTTTATCATTGATAAAGATTTAAAAATAGAAATAAATGTTAGAGTAGCATTCAAATTTATTTTAATTAAGTTCATCCATTGGTGTGGAGTGCCTTTGAACAATTTCAAATTTAAATTCATTTGTTGGTGTAGTGGTGGCTCCAAATCTAAATTTAATTAGSTTTATGTKTTSCTTGGAGGTGRCTTGAATGGTTGAACAAAMTTCAAATTTAAAACTATTGACACAATTGAAATTGACCTTTTGGTGAAACTTAAAATAACATTAAACACAAAGAGTGGATATGGTTAAACACTAAATAGTTTAAAAACCTTTATTGTATTTATCAATTAACTAAATAAAATATAAACATAATCCTAAGGCAAGGAATAGCTACTATGCATCTCTAAAACCATAGATGAAGTTATTATTGCTAGCACGATGAAATGAAAAATATATTTAAGTGAGCGTTGGACATAATGAAAAAATACACAATGCCAAATACAACTTAGTGGGATGTTGTAAATAGTTATTTGAATAAAATGGTATCAACCAAGTGTTGTATGGGGTTTCAATGACGTTCTGTGACCATGCTCTATTCTTCTATAACAATGACATGAAATGATAAATAACGTTCTTGGTGGAGTTACTGGTCGCAGGTGAGGCATTATTGAGATTCTAGATTCTACACCAACTCCACTATCTAGATTCTACACCAAGTCCATTATTGAGATAGGTAGCGAGCAATATCTACCCAGATAAACATAAATATCTACCTATATATAGAGAGAGCAATATCTACACAGATAGCGAGATAGATAGCAAGCAATAGCGACCGAGTTAGATAGCGAGCAATATCTATCTACTCAGATAGCGACCCAGATAGATAGCCAACAATATCTATCTACCGAGATAGCGACCGAGATAGATAGCAATCAATATCTATCTACCTAGACAGTGACCAAGATAGACGCCGTAGATTTGCATTAATAGTGCATTGACTTTGGAGGTGTCTATTATAAAAGGATAATTAATAAAAAATACATAAAAAAGTTAAGAAAATCATAAAAATGTCATATGTAACTTTGCATTAATAGTTCATTGACTATGTACTATTTTTGGATTAATAATTCATTGACTAAGTACAATTTCTCTTCTCAAAGAGAGTGAATGTCATTAAATTAGATATCAATAACACAAATTTCAAGTTTTAAAAATAATTTCTTATTTATCTTAAAAAGAGTTTCTCAAAATTTAAAGATTTTTTCACTTTTGTATGGATCATGAATGCATAGGTTTCTGTAAAGCATTTGTAATMTTTTATAAAATACTAAAAKKTRTTTTCTTTAATAAYWACTTAATTATTTTTTAAATTGTAAATCACCATGTAAAATATCCAAATAAAATTATTAGTAAAATTTGTAATGTTAAATCGTCATATTTTTTAAATACATTATTTAAAAAAAACAAAATTTCAATTTTGTGAATTTTAATACTTTCAAACAATCTCCATATTCATGACCAAAATAGACATTTTGTATGGTAAACACCAACTTAAAATAATAAAAATATTGTATAAGTCCCTTTTAGGAAATTATTAATTTTTAATGTTGAAAACATTTCTCAATAAAATACTCACATTACCACTTAATGATAGTATAACAAAATTACATAGCTTATCTTCCATTAAAAAATGTTTAAAATTTATACATTTGTATAAAGAAAGAGAGATAGAATACGATTCTCCATGAATTTAAATATATATTGGTCTTACACATACAATATCATTCAATAACTTACTCTTCATAGTTTTATTTTTAAAAAAAATACATATAGATTTCTAAATTCTTATAGGTCAAATACCCATTTTTATCATTGATAAATATTTAAAAATAGAAATAAATGTTACAGTAGCATTCAAATTTATTTTAATTAAGTTCATCCATTGGTGTGGAGTGCCTTTGAACAATTTCAAATTTAAATTCATTTGTTGGTGTAGTCATGGCTCCAAATCTAAATTTAATTAGGTTTATGTGTTCCTTGGAGGTGGCTTGAATGGTTGAACAAACTTCAAATTTAAAACTATTGACACAATTGAAATTGACCTTTCGGTGAAACTTAAAATAACATTAAACACAAAGAGTGGATATGGTTAAACACTAAATAGTTTAAAAACCTTTATTGTATTTATCAATTAACTAAATAAAATGTAAACATAATCCTAAGGCAAGGACTAGCTACTTTGCATCTCTAAAACCATAGATGAAGTTATTATTTCTAGCACGATGAAATGAAAAATATATTTAAGTGAGCATTGGACATAATGAAAAAATACACAATGCCAAATACAACTTAGTGGGATGTTGTAAATAGTTATTTGAAAAAATGGTATCAACCCAGTGTTGTATGGGGTTTCAATGACGGTTTGTGACCATGCTCTATTCTTCTGTAACAATGACATGAAATGATGATGCAACCGCACCCCTCAGAGTACGATCGGTCTCACAGGACCTTCTCTTCCCTAGGCCCAAAGAGCTAAATGCTCCTTAAATCCTGCTTCAGGACTTTCCAACACCCACAGCATGCTCTTTGTGGTCTCCCTTCATCCTATCGGGAATCCACCCATCGGGAAATCGGCTCTCATGTTGTCGTGAGTCACGACTCTCAAGAATTCTCGATCCTCAATATCCGATGGTACTTATGTGACCTTTAGCCCCTCCGGCTAACCCTTTTCACATGTGACCTGCTAGCCCACGGGACCACGGTCCTTCTCCAATCAGACTTTTGGACTTCGCGAAACTGAGCGTAAACCTTACGTCCTCAGGATCTCCGATGCCACCTGTCTTCCACTTAATGCTTTGATTGTGGGACTGTCACGTTCAGGATTTTGCGACTTCTCCTGACATGAGTTTCCCGTCACTGAGAATCCCGAATTGTCGAACCCCGATGCACATGTGAACTATCTCCTCCACGTCACCGCTTCCTTTTCCGCTCTATCGGGTATCGCGAAATTGCGGTTTCTCCTGCAGCGATTCCATTGTATGCAGAAAACCCGAAATGTCAAACCCCGACTCTCCGGGATATTGCGCCATGCGTACCTACTGTGATCGACGGCTCTGATCTTCTCAAGAAATCACTAATCGTGATTTCATGCACAAGACTCTTCACTCCGGAAGTCCCGAGTCTCCGATGCACCGAGCTCCACTAACTCCCCTGCTCCTTAACATGTGTCTCGTCGAGATCAACGGCTGAGATCCTTTAGGGAAATCGCGAATCACGATTCCTTCCAACAAGAGTTTTACGCCTCAGTAAACTTCGAATCCACAATGAGCCAAATCCTGATGATCCTCTGTCTCCTTCCCTGCATGCTAAGGCTTTAAACCGTGTGCAACTTATCGAGATCTAATGGCTGACGGGATTTCGCTGGTTTCTTCGGTGAATCATGACCATTGATTCTTTCTCCTTGAGGATTCCTTCAGAAGACTAAGTGTTCCTTCTCAGAACTCACTTTCCAACGCCTGCGCCTGCAGCTCCTATTCAAACTCTCCTCCACAAAAACCTCCTGTGATCTCTTTCAACGATATCACGAAGGTGCTATACCTCCTAATATTTTCTCACTCTGATTCTTCAGAGAAACTTGCACACACTCCTGGCGGCAATCATTCAACAACTCTCCAAGTGTTGAATCCTTCCGACTCTGCGCACTTCCTGCAGCAACAGTCTTTGAATATTTTGCTCATAACCGCAACTCTGAGACTTCTTCTTTAGCCTACGCACTCCTTACACGGCTTCAACAAATCAAATCCAATTCTGGGTGAATCAGAACAAGAGTTAGACTACTGAGCCTTCATCAATGCACTCCTTGTGGATGAATTCAACTGTGCACCTTGCAGGAATTTGACGCAACCTGCCCTTGGTGGCCCGGTCACCTTCACTAGGACCTTCAAAAACTCGGCCCGAAGAGTCAATACTCTTCCGACTCCCCTTGGGAGCCTTTTTTCCCACAGGATGCTCCTTCTCGGAACTTCTCTTCGCGTATCGGGAGATCGGGTCTCGCGATATCGCGAGGCTTGCGACACTGCCTTCGGGCTATTGAACACCGAAATCCCGATCCCCGATGGTCAAATGGTCAACCTCGGGATGTCGCTACTCGTGGTGCCGAAGACCTACTTTTCCAACCTCTGAGATCCGAACACGCGATGCCACGTGTTGAGTTCCACACAAAATCTCCATGGGACCCTCGCAACTCGCGCCTTCGCGACTTCTCCGTGCTCTCTTCGACCTTTCGAACACCGAAATGCCGAATCCCGAAATCCTCGAGGCCTCGTGTCGCCTGTCCTTCCAACGATCGACGGCTCCGATTGAATTGGGGGATCGCACCTCACGATTTCTACGTGCATGTAACTCTTGCACCTGCCAACCCCCAAATTTTCGATATGAAATGGCTGACGGACTTCTCTGTGCGCCCACGAGTTAACTCCTTCACAGCTTCTATTCGACGATTCTCTTCCTCTTGAATAGTTCTCCGCTCTACCACCTTTGTACTGTGTGATTTTAAAAACAAAGGGATATCCCACCTGAGCTTTGCTCCTCTGACTCCTTCAGAGAACTTTTCCGCATGCTCCCTGCGCTCAAACCTCAACGACTTTCAAAGTGTTGAAGTCCCCCAGGTCCTGTGCCTTCTTCATCACAGCAACCCCGACTTCTCTGCTCTCAGACCTGATACTGAGACTTCACGTCCAACCTGCACTCACCTACAAGGTTTGAACAACCCAAAACGACTCAAGGCAAAAGAGAACAAAAGTTCAACTTCTTAGCCTCCTCAACGCACTCTATGCGGAGGTATTCAACTGCACTCGATGCAGGAATCTTCCTGGCTTAAGCAGAGAAACAATTGAAACTCACTCACTCACTCTCTCAGGTTTCGAACCTGATATGCTATCACATATGCAGCATATAATAGATAATCATAAAAGGAAGCAAGTAAGCAAAAGCATAACATCAACAACACAA
>JASDQU010291741.1:0-14423 GCA_032191745.1 Picea mariana
TATAGTTGCATAAGTTGCAATATATTTGCATTTGATCACTCACCAATATTTGAGAATATAGTTGCAATATAGTTTCATTTGGAACCATTGGTACGTTTTCATAATAAGAATAGGTCTCAAGGTGTGTACCATGACTAGAGAGGAAAAAAAGAGCCTTAGGTCCTAAACATATTTTTTTTGGCTCATTGGCCATTAACAAGGCCTTAAACCACCACATCTATCCTATTTAATAGACTATGGTGCTTGGGTGGGATATGGGTGTCATTCACAACTTTTTCACACCATGTATGGAACTTAGGTCTTGTCCATGGTCAGGGAAAGAACATAAGGTTTTTAGGTCCTATTTAAATCTTCTTAGGTGCATATAGCTGCAATATAGTTGCATATAGTTGCATAAGTTTCATATAGTTGCATATAGTTTCATAAGTTGCAATATAGTACCAACATAGTTGCATATAGTTGCATTTAGTTGCATAAAGTTGAAATTTCCACACTTATTCATCATATAGTTGCAATATAGTTGCATTTGGAACCAATGGTACATTTTCATAATAAGAATAGGTCTCAAGGTGTGTACCATGACTAGTGTTAGCTCCCAAAGTGAATCAGTCACTATGGTTGCATTTTTGGGTGATAGCATGGCTATTGGTAGTTTTCTCCAAATTTGTTTTGAGTTTCTCTAGTAACAAAACTTAGGTTTTAATTTATGTCTTAGAAATAAGATGATCCATAAAGGTATTCTCTTTAAAATTTTCATAAAAAAGCTTTCAATAGCTAACGTGTGTTTTAAAGATGATGGTTAGCTGGTGAAAGCGGTGATTTTCAATAGCTAACGAGCATTTCTCATGAGTCGTTAGCTGGTGAAAGCGGTGATTTTCAATAGCCAAGGAGCACTTCCCACGGGCCATTAGCTGGTGAAAGCGGGAATCACGTGTGTTTTCTCCACGTTTTAAAAAATCAAATGATGACATGTTCAGTCCATGTCACGCAATCATTATGATGCACTGGTGAAAGTGGATAATGATGGTGATTCAGGTTTGCATGTCTAAATCGGATTGCAAAGCAGATCTCGTTCAGAAATGCATGCTTCACGATCATGGCGTTGGAAATAGCGAATTCGTATCCATCATCATAGGTGAGGTAGTGGTACTACTTGGCTAGTGACATCAAATTGGCCCATCATTTCCCCAACACGCATCACCCACAAGCGTATGAGAAGTTTTCAATGTTGAAAGACAGAGCCGAGTGTTTTCACCAGCGCAAGACCTCAGCCCAAACAACAGATTGCAGTGTTTTGTGTGCAAAACCATTTTGGGTTTTGAATTGCAGATGGCGAGGAGACATAGTGGTTCTTTGTTGAGAAAAGAGTTGGACAGTCTGTCCTTCCTACAGGCGCATCCAAAAGTGCAGAAACACTTCTCAAATGCAGGCTATATGGAATATGTCGAAAGGATACAGAATGGTTGTCACCAATCAACAGCAGAGGTGTTTTCTAAAACATTCGATGGAAATACAGCCTGTGTTGGGTCTTTAAAAATTATTGTGGATGAAGCTTCCATTGCTACAGCGACCAGTTTGCCAAGATCAGGCCAGAGTTGGTTCAAAACGACAGCCACAAAGAACCTAAATTTCAGAGCATATTTAAAGGAAGAGTTCATAAATAATGCATGGAAGAAGAGCATGCCAGTTTCCCATTTAGAATATGAGTGGCAGGATTTTTTTAAGGGCATCCAACTCTACATAACTTCAGAAGGCAGGTACGACAAACTGATGTTATATCATTTCAAGCTCTTAGACCATTTTACAGGGAAAACTCTCCTAAATATACCTTTCTTCTTGCACAAGAGCTTAACTAAAGTCTGTAAAAAGATTAGAGTTGAACCTCTAAGTATGAATAACACTCTTTGCCACTTTGGCCTTATTAAATTGATAATCCTGGAGGATCTAAAACAAAAAGGAAGGACTTGGAAACATTTTCTTTTTTGGGAGGGCTTTGAAACTCAAACTCAGCCCATGAATGAATAGAGGAAAGCTGGAAAGAGGCAATTGACTCCTCAAAGCAGCTCAAGGAAGAGGAGAACTCTTCTAGGACCCCCAGAAGATAGAGTCTCTAGTGTGAGATCTCATAGGTCAAAGAAAAAATTGGAGTTTGAAACTACTACAGAGCAGCCTACAGAAAAGAAAACAAACATCTTAAACCCGCCATACACAGACTCAGAGCCAAAGCAAGAAGATGAGAGCATTGTCATTAAAAGTCCCAAACACTCCATTGAGTTTTCACAGAATTGTGAGACCTTTTCTCACACCGAGGAAGGAGAAACATCAAAGAGCACTAAGTCGAAAAAAACACAGAAAATCAAGAAACTCAAAGAAGTGATCGCTCAGTAGGAGGTCTTAGAGAGAGTAATAAAGGAAAGATACAAGACTCT
This sequence comes from Picea mariana, assembly GCA_032191745.1. Taxonomy (NCBI): domain Eukaryota; kingdom Viridiplantae; phylum Streptophyta; class Pinopsida; order Pinales; family Pinaceae; genus Picea; species Picea mariana. The sequence continues at coordinate 2,430 of JASDQU010291741.1, forward strand.
ATCTGATAATTTCACAGAAACAAATGCTGCATTTGAAAAGCTGGCTCGTGAAAGTGTCAAGGAAAAGAAGAGGAAAAGGAAAATCACCAAAGACTATAACAGTCTATGGTGGTTAGAAAAGTGCCTTAAAAGGAAGATTAGAAAATTGAAGCAAAAGAAAAAGTCACACCCAGATTTGAAGGTGCTATCTCAGGTTGTTGTGAACATGCAAGGGGATAAAGTAGAGACACACTGAGTTTTTTGATAGAACCACAGTTTTGGAGGTGAAAGTTCATTTTGGACCAAGGCAGAGCTTTCACTAGTGCACAGGGAAATTTTACAACCGGTTAGCTGGTGAAAGGCATCGCTTTCACCAGCTAACCAGTGAATCATAGGGCGAGTTAGCTGGTGAAAGCAGAACAAGCATTTTTGAAAGCTAAGGATGGAGCAGGTCATTTTTCACAAGATTTAAAGAGGTTCCAGAGTATTAAAGGGTTAACAACTTGATCGAAAAATACTCTACATCAAAGATTCGTGGGAGTTTTTGAGAACCACATGCTAAACTGATCTCCTAAAGTATCGACTATGAACAACTAAAGAAATCCAGCTGCCAAGACAGGTGCCTTTGCCATATTTCATGACACCATAGATTCCAGAAGATGAAGAATACAAATGTCAAATTTTGAAATTGAAGACAATTCGAATGCTAGTCTAGTCATTAAGTCTTTGATATCAAGTTGCTTAGTTATTTTGAATTGCTATTTTTAGATACAGATCCAAGTTTTTAGGATCTTAAAAACTGATTGTAAAAGGCTATAAATGAATATCTTTTCTAAGAGACAAGGGTTCAAACTGAGATACATTTTTGTGCTACTATATAGACTCTTATGATATAATAAAATTGCAGTCCCCCTTAGTTTTCAATATCAAAAATATCCATGTTTCCATTTCTATACTTCATTTCAGTTTATTTTAGCTTATGAAGACTGTTATCTCTTTATTGAGCTCATAGATTTGAAGTGAAAGATTTTCTTTCTATATTGTATTAAGCCTTACACCCAACTGTATTTGGCAATCAAGATTAGTGTTCTTCATCCCCTCCTTTCAAATTACTTGATCTGATTATTATTTCTTGAAAGCACTGTTTCTTTAGATGTATGATGAATTGTCTATTACATTGATCATTAAAGACCCCATTGTTCCAAGCATATCTACACATTATTTTTAAGTTACCAAGCATCCTTAGACTACAACCCTAAGGATTTTCTTGGAGTGATAACAAATTGGCTCCGTTGCCGGGGAGACGAAATTTAAGTTCTTTTTTCCTAGGATACGGCACAGAGCTGATCTTTGATGATAGACAAAGATTAGACATTTTTAGTTGGTTGTAATTATCTATCTGGCGACTCCACAAGTTCATCCTGGCTCCTAAGAGGATCAGTACTAGGGCGAATCCTCAAGAATCACCTATCACACCAGTGTCCAATCCAGAACTAATTCTCAGGAAAGGAAAGACCATTCAAGGTTAAGCTTCAATATCAGATACAGAAGGTAATCCTCTTTTCAGTTATGGAAAATCTACTACAGAAAAATTAGAGTTCTTTTCAAAGAGCATTGATGAAAAAATAGTTGTAAATACTGTAGAAGAACAAATTCCTTTTGATCAACAGGAAAATACTAATGATGATAAATTGATAGATTTAAATTTGATTAAAAAAACATCCAAGACTTTAGAAAGAAGCCACAGTTCTTCTTCCCTTGAGTCTTTTCATTCTCAGCAACAAGAAGATCATTTGAACATTTATACTAGCCTCCTTGCTATTGAACATCTTCTCCAAGAGCTATCTGCTAAGGGTGAAGGAAATTTAGCTGGACAACTTGCAAATTTTTACAAAGCCTCTTATCAGACCTCTTTCCCATTAGAATATTCACCTCTTTCGCATTCCTCCAGTGTTGAAGACTCGAAAAAGAAACCATCACCTTTCTCACCCTTGATAGTTATGGCTGCACCACCTCCTTTGACGAAGATGCAACAAATCCTAGTTGCTAGGTATGCACCACTCATATTGCCAAACCTAGTATCAGCCATGCCAACGAGACACTATCAGAAGTATATGCCCAAATTCACAGGCGAAGGCAATGTGTCTTTTGAAGAACATATTGAGGCTTTCTACAGTTAAGCTAAAAACCTTAATATTGAAGAAGAAGATGTTTGGACATGAGTCTTTGTCCAAAGCCTAGATGGCCATGCTAGGAAATGGTTCAAAGAACTCCCTGCCGGTTCCATAGATGGAATCGAGTAATTGGAAGAGACCTTTTTGAAACATTGGGGTGACAGAAGAGATTTTGTATATTATATCACAAAATTCGGAAACCTAAGGAAACAAAATAGTGAGTCAGTCTCTGATTTCACTAAAAGATTTAACTGGATGTATGGTAAAATACCAGCAGAGATAAAACCTTCAGATGCTTCTGCCAAGATCACATATTTTGATGCTTTTGATTCATATTTCTATTTATTGTTAAGAGAAAGAAGGTCACCAACATTATCTCTCATGCAAGATGCTACCCTTGAGGTGGAATCAAATATTCTAGCCTCCCAGAAGCGGAAAGGATATTCTGATAGGAGAAGGCCAAGGAATGAGGCTTCCTCTTCATCAAGTGTTGATTCGAAGTTTGATAAAATGGATAAGATGCTAGAGTCTCTAACCTCTGAGATATCTAAGCTTAAGATTGAAAATAAGCAGCCTGTGAAGGGAAGAGGCACTTATGATTCTGCAGGCAGGAACCCAAATCAAAATCCCAACAACTTCAGAAGAAATAATCAGCCAACACAGATCTTGCAAAGAGAAAAGAATCCTACTGAAGATCAGAAAATAAAGGTCCCTCTTCAAAATGTTGTGATGGACGAAGACGAGGGTGAATATCAATAAGATGGAGAATATAACATTCATTGTGTTGGAGAAGAGACAGGGAAATCTTATCTAACACAACACAACTATGAGGAAGCATTGATGACTGAACAGACAGAAGATAATCCTATTGATGATGGCATTTTCACAACAGAAGATAAGAATATATATAACCTTCGATCTAAATCTGATACTGCCCAACAGAATGCACCAGCCCCTCCTGAAAAGAGAACAACCCCTGTTAAGCAAAAAGATCAGACATCAGAGAATCAACAAACAAATCCTTCAAAGGTGAAAGCATCAGCTCTTCCCAAAAAGACTGTTGCCCCTGTCAAGCATCAAACTCCAGAAAGTCAGGCTCCTGTTGAACAACAAAGAAATCAGGAAGCTCCTTCGAATCAGGTAAAGGTCTCTGATAAATCTTTTGATAAAGTCCCATATTCGTTCAATTTTGAGGCTGAAATACAAAAAATTAAAATTCCTATTCCTCTAGTCGAGTTAATGAAGAATGAAATGTTCAAAAAGGATATCCTCAAAACTCTAGATCCCCAATCTATATCCCTTTCTGCTGATATCCTCAACATATATGATGAAAATCCAACCATTACTCTAGGCCAAATGATAGAAGACAAAGATGAAAGATGTCCTCCCTTTTACATCTCTCTAAATATTCATGAGAAAACACTACATAATTGTTTGTTGGACTCCGGTGCTTCACACAATTTGATGCCAAAGGTGGTCATGGATGAGCTTGGGCTGGAGATCACCAAGTCTTATCATGATCTTTTCTCTTTTGACTCCCAAAAATTCAAATGTCTTGGGATGATCAAAGACTTGGTTGTAACCTTAACCCAAGCATCCATGAAGACTATGGTTATGGATATAGTAGTGGCTGACATACCTCCTAAATTTGGATGCCTGCTATCAAGATCGTGGATGAAGAGGCTATGTGGCACTCTTCAAATGGATCTCTCCTACGCTACTATCCCTATTTTTGGAGGGGTAAACAAAAGACTATATAGGGAATCTCAGTTGGCATATGTAATCAGTGATGAAAAAAATCCATCCAATCATCCTATCTATTCTGTCGACACAGGTATGGGATCTTGTATTTTTCAAATTGATGATTCATTACCAGATGCATTGCTACTCAATAAGCCCACATTTTAGCCCACAGAAACAGCAGAGGATGATCTTTGGACCATGGTCTTTGACGGTGCTTGCACTAAAAAGTCAGCAGGAGCAGGAGTGGTATTGATTTCCCCTTCTAAGAAAACTTCGCATTTGTCCTTTAAACTTGATTTTAAAGTGACTAATAATATTGCTGAGTATGAGGCACTACTTATGGGGCTAAATGCAGCCAAAGAAATGGAGATTAAAATATTGCAGGTATTCGGAGATGCAGATCTGATCATTCAGTAGGTGAATAAGTCCTTTCAAGAAAAACATGTTAGGTTGAAAGCATACAGAGATGAAGTGTTGAGGGCAATTCACCATTTTGTAGATTTTAAAATTTCATATGTACCTAGAGCAATGAATGAATTGGTTGATTCATTAGCTGTGTCGGCTTGTGCTTTCATACCCCCTCTGCCTCATAAATTGAATTATGAAATTCAAGTTAAATATAGGCCCTCTCTCCCTGATAATGTAAAATTTTGGAAGGTTTTTGAAGACGATGTTGAACTCACTAGATTTCTTGCAGTGATAGATGAGTTTGCAGATTTGCAGATCGATTAGGAGAATGAACATGACAATGAAATTGAGAAGCCAAAATTGAGAAGCAAAATCGTAGCACATGAAATAGTCCAGCTGTATACCAACAGAATTACTAAAGGTTTGGTCCCTTTGGAAAGGATTTTCGATGATAATGATGTGGTTGTCAAATTGGAAAATGGGGAAAAAGATTCAAAAGTTTTGCAGTATAATGTAGCTAGCAAACAAGATCCTAAATATGTCAACTTAGCCTCACATTTGACTGAAAAACGAAGGGTTGATTATGGAGAATTGCTAAAGGAGTTTGCGGACATATTCGCTTGGCAGTATGATGACTTGAAGACTTTTGACACAGAGGTAATTCGGCATAAGATTCCCTTGAATAAAGACACCAAACCATTCAGGCAGAAGATTGGATCCTTCAATCCTTTGTTGTTGCCTACCATGGAAAGGGAAATTAAAAAACTATTGGACGCTCGCATCATCATTCCTCTCAGATATTCAGAATGGATTGCGAATCTCGTACTAGTTAGGAAGAAGAATGGGGATATCAGACTCTATGTCAACTTCAGAAATTTGAATAAGTGATCTAGGAAGGACAACTACCCTCTGCCTAAAATGGAGCATATTTTACAGAAGGTGTCAGGATCAAAGGTGATGTCTTTTATTGATGGGTTTTTCGGATACAACCAGATTGTTGTCCATCCGGATGATCAAGAAAAGACTGCTTTTACTACTCCATGGGGTACGTTTATGTACAAGAAGATGCCCTTTGGATTGATGAATGCAAGAGCAACATTCCAAAGGGAGATGAATATTGCTTTCGTTGGAGAGAAAGATAAATTTGTCCTGATATATCTCGATGATATCACTGTTTTCTCGAGCAGCCATGAACTTCATTTGCAGCACTTAAAAAGGACATTTCTAAAATGTCAAAGGTATGGAATTTCTCTTAATACAAAAAAGTCAAATTTTGCACTTAAGGAAGGGAAATTACTTGGACATATTGTTTCCGTTGATGGGGTAAAAATTGATCCAAAAAGGGTAGAAGCAATTAAAAATTTGTCTCTTCCTAGATCAAAGAAGGACATCCAGTCTTTCCTTGGGACTATAAACTTTATCAGAAGGTTTATAGTAAACTTTGCAGAACTCACAAAGCATATTACTGCTATGTTAAGAAAGGACTCTGAGGTAAAATGGACTAAAGCAGCCAGACACTCATTCAATGCCATCAAGGAAGCCATCACAACAACCCCTGTTTTGATCAGCCCCGATTTCTCCAAGGTATTTTACATTTTTTCGTTTGCTTCAAGAGATACAATTGTAGAAGTACTCTTGCAGAAAAATGCAGAGGATCAGGAGCAACCGGTTGCCTTCTTCAGTAAGGTCTTGAGGGACACAGAGGTAAAATATGAATTGTTGGAGAAACAAGCATATGCGCTTATCAAGTCATTGAAAGCTTTCAGAGTTTACATCCTTCAAGCAAAGGTAATAGCTTTTGTTCCCTCCAGTTCAGTTAAAGATGTGCTTATACAACTTGACATAGATGGAAAAAGGAGTAAGTGGATAGCAAAGTTGATTGAATTTGATGTTGAAATTAAACCAAAAAAACTTGTGAAGGGTCAGGGCCTTGCCAAACTTCTAGCAGAAGAAAATTGTAGGCTACTTGAAATAAATTTGGTAAGTATTAATGCAGATAATGTTCAGTCTTCAGAGGATAAAGAAGGTGAGGAAATGCAGGTCTCATCTCACCTAGCTGATTGCAAATGTTACAGTCACATTATTCATTTTCTGCAAACTTTATCAGTCCCATCAGATTTGACAAAAACACAAGGAAGGGCTTTGAAGCTCAAAGCCATAAATTTCTGCATCAATGGAAACTTATTGTTTTGGAAAAATCCAATAGGTTTATTGTTGAGGTGCATAAACCAAGAAGAAGCAGCTAAGGTCATGATTGAATTCCATAATAGTGAATGCGGGGGACATCACTATTGGAAAACCACTGCACATAAAATCTTAAGATCTGGTTACTACTAGCCATCCTTATTTTCAGATGTGTGTGAGTTTGTGAGAACATGTGACAAGTGTCAAAGATTTGAAGGCAAACAACAATTGAAGTCTCTTCCCCTCAAACCTATAGTCGTCACAGGTCATTTCCAGCAATGGAGCCTGGACTTCATAGGTGAAATTCACCCGCCTTCTAGTGGTCAGCACCGGTGGATCCTTGTTGCCACCGATTACTTTACAAAGTGGATTGAGGCTATCCCCACCCGGAACGCCAATCATACTGTCATCATAAATTTTCTGCAAGAAAACATATTTGCCAGATTTGGCTGCCCTAAGAGAATAGTCACTGATAACGATGTTGCAGTCAAAGATAAACACTTGGTGAAATTATGTGAAGAGCTGGGAATTCAGTTGGTACATTCCACTGCTTACTATCCGCAAGGGAATGGCCTAGTTGAGTCATCAAACAAGAGTTTAGTCAGAATTATAAAGAAGTTGCTTGAACAAAATGCCAGAGGCTGGGATTCCAAGCTGAAGTTTGCTTTGTGGGCTAACAGGGTTACATGTAAGAAATCAATTGGTACATCTCCTTTCAAGTTGGTATATGGTACTGAAGCCATATTTCCTGTTCAGCTTGCGCTACCAGTTGCAAAGTTTTTACAAGAAACTGATTCTGAACCAAGTGATTTGACTTGAAGAATTCATAATTTAGTAGAGCTACAGCAAGATAGAGAACAACTTTTGGAAAGAACAGAATTACATCAAGAGAAAATCAAGGAGATCTTTGATAAGAAAGTCAAATCAAATGTCTTCAAAAGGGGAATTAGTTTTGAAGTGGGATGCAACAAGGCAAGAGAAGGGGAAAAACGACAAATTTGATGCCCTCTGGACGGGTCCTTTTGTCATAACAACGGTTCAACAGAACAATACCTTTGTTCTCCAAAATATTTCAGGCGAGGAAGTAGCAGGTGGCCCTTTCAACGTGCGCTTTCTAAAGACCTATTTTTCATAAGGATTTTTCTTAAAAGCCCTGTTCTACTTGTACATATTCTTTTTCTGTTCTTTTTTCTTTGTTTCTATCACTTGACTAACTCCATGCCCAATGGTACTAGCAAAACTATTTTTCAGATTTCTTTTTAAAAAATTGTAATAAGGCTACTGAGTCTAGCTAGGTTCTTGGTCACCTCACATGGAGATGTCCATCCCAGTTGGAGCCAAATGTTAGCTCCCAAAGTGAATCAGTCACTATGGTTGCATTTTTGGGTGATAGCATGGCTATTGGTAGTTTTCTCCAAATTTGTTTTGAGTTTTTTGTTAGATAATCCAAAAATACAATTATCATAGCTTATAAAGTTAGAATAAATTGATTATTAATTTAAGAATATTAAATTAATAATCTAGAATATTTGATAAATAAATGTAGACTTTTAGAGATACATTATTGTTGTAAAAGATATGACTCTAGAGAGGTGTCGTATCTTAGGCTCTAAATTAGGAGTTTTGTTTTAAGTTTGTTAAGATAGCATTTATTGTAAATGGACACTTGTTATTTAATAAGTGATCCATATCTTGAGTTTGTTAGGACTTTTAGCTTATATATAGCTCATTGCAAGAGTATTGAGTTGTTGGGATGTAAACTCTTGCAATGTATCTTATGTAATTTCTTTTCCTATTAATAAAATTGTGTCTCCGAGGACACTTCGGCCATAATTGTGGTATCAGAGCTCCAGTAATGCTGTTGAACTGAAGAAGAGATTTGTTGATCTGCAGAAGAAATCTCTGCGTTGCAGACCAAGGAAAGTCGGCGCATACTCTGTCAGTAAATCGATCAGTTATTGTTCAAATGTTCTTAAAAAGGGAAAAGAAATTGTTTTTAATTTCAGATTTCAGTCATTAGACTCAGAAAAATTGATTTTTGGCAAATTGCCAATCCTGAAACGAGTTTCTGGCATAGTAATTTCTGGTTTTAAAAGATCAGTCTTGTGCCATTAAAACATTGTGGTAATTTCTGAGTATTTTTCGGTGCACGAGTATCACCTCCGTTTCTGGATTCTATGACGTTTTGAATTCTACAACAACTTGGATTATGTAAATTTGACTTTGGCCATTATTGTGAGCAAACTGGATTTTTTCTGTTATCAAATTTATAAAATTAAAACAGAAATCAATAGCAAAATTTACATTTGCTTACTGTTTAAAAATGCATGTTTAAAAAACGCGTGGGGTGATGGAGGATCAAACACGCGACCTTCTGAATGGAATGATTCATTTTTTTAATGAAAATTGGTTTTAAGTCGTGGATTTAATTACATCCTCCACAGTGGCATCTCCAGATAGTATTATGCGCAGGGGACAAATGCTCTGGGCAGCCGTCACGTTCACCAGCAACTTATTAGCGCCTAATGCCTCCATTGGATGATTCATCTTCTCGTTAAAATGCTTGACTGATGAAAATGCTTGCTCTTCACAAACCCTATCTCTTTTGTACAAAAGAATGGTAAGTATCTGCGTGATTGGGTTAATTTTTGTTGATCTGTGATTGGGTTAATATCTGCGTGATTCTAAAGTTGGCATGCAGGAACCCTGTACTCTAGCAAGTTGGTGAGAGATCTGTGTAAAAAGATCCGTGCAAGATCCTCGCCAATAGCATTGCTGCGATACTCGCGTCTTACAATACTCGCGTGACCAGAATCGTGACTGAAGTTATCGGAACTTCACAAGATAAACACCAGAATCTGCATACTGTGGATTGTTTGCAACATATGAAATATATTCATCAAGTTGCTTCAGCAAAGGAAGAAAGTGTCCACTTCCAACACTCATATTAGATGCATAAAAGGATTCGGTCGCAGGTTTTTAAATGTTCTGTCAATGTATTTACATACTGACGATATTTCTCCTCTGTCTCTGATTTCATTGCAGACTCTAGATCTGTGAACCATTTGTAAAATTGATAACTTCGGTGAACTACTTGCAATTACAGTCGCTCCAGCACTAGCATTATTGCTTCACGCCATGGCCTGTGTGAACGTGCTGATGGGTATATTCTTGAGGGTCAAGAGCTGGAGTTTTACTTGAAAAGATTTAGAAAAAGACGGGCAAGGGAACTGGTGCTGCTTAAAAATAAGCAATTTTTGCAGTTTGAGGTTCTTCACAAGGTTATTGTAAAGCATGTCTTTTTATGCGCAAGTCTTCATAAGTGTGGAATAAATTCATGTAAATTGGTGCTTTTGCAGGTCACTTCAAACTTGGCTGTCATCCAAGTGCCTTTATAAAGGCTGCCTTAATTTTGTAAATCAAAGTATTTTTTGTTTTTTACTTTGAGGGGGGGCAAGATTGCCAGATTTGTTTTGTAAAAGTGTAAAATTTTAAAAGTTTCTTTGGAATTTTGACTGGAGCCAAGTACAAAGCTCAGTCATTGTTTCCTTGTTTCAACGACTATACGAGGGTCAAGGCCAAGCCCCGATAGATCATATTTGGTGTGATGTGTTTGGTTTGTTGTTCATCTTCATATTTCTTGGTGTGATTCTTTCTGGTGCGTACATTCACTACAGTTCAAATGTCGAAATTAATTAATTTATTCTCTGACTCAGATAAACTTGAAGGCACAAAATCTTATAAAACATGGAAACAACTCATTGAAAGCACTCTCATTTACAACGAACTTTGGCGTGATATCTGTAATGAAGATACTAAGCCCACTAAGCCGACAGATGCAGCGACATTAGCAAAATGGGAAGTTAAAAATGCCAAAGAATTAGCACTTATTAAAGCTTCAGTTAATGATGAAATGTATGTGCATATTGAAAATATGACTGATGCGTGGTCTACCTTGAAAGTGTATAAAGATTTATTTGATACTCAGCCTGAATCCAAGAAAGTTGATCTTCAATTAAAGTTGCTTCAACAAAAATTGATTGAAGGCGGTGATGTCCATGAATATATTTCCAGACTTAAAAACATTAAGCAGGAAATATTAAATGCGGGTTTTCAAGCAGTAGATGATAGTTTTATGACTAAAATCTTAATAGCTGGATTGCCTTCTTCTTATACACATTTTTTAGAGACTTTACAAGTCACTGGTAAGTTAGACAAGATTACATTTGATGAACTAAGTGAACTATTGTCTCAACACAATAAAACTTTTGGAAAGAAAAAACAAGTTGGCGAAGATGTTTTTCTCTTAGAAGCAAGCACAAGTAAGCCTTCCAGTGACAGTCATAGCAGCAGAGGAAGGGGAAATTTTGTACAAATTCATGGATGAGGCCAACATAGAGATACCAATCTTCAAGGCAGAGGAAATAGTCAAGGCAGAGGCAACAGTCAAGGAAGAGGGTATTTTCAAGGAAGAGGAAACAATCAAGGCAGAGGATATTTTCAAGGAAGAGGAAATAGTCAAGGCAGAGGTTCTTTTCAAGGCAACAATCAAGGCAGAGGACAGACTCCATCCAGAAATCAAAGCAGGGGCAGAGGATAGAATTTTGGAGGACATAATTTTGGCAGAGGGAGAGACTTCAGTCAAATTGTTTGCAGAAGGTGTAACAAAGTCGGTCATTATGCAGAAGATTGTCGCATTTCCATTGACAAAATCGCCAAATTTCAACAAAACACAACACAATTTGCTAATGATCGACAGGATGAGGATTCAGAATATGTGTTTACCTCATCTTCAACATTATAGATTTCAAATGACTTTCAAAGTGATTATGAAGATGCTTGGATTTTAGATTCAGGGGCATCTCAACACATGACTTTCAGACGTGAGTTTTTTGGGGATTTTAAAGAATGTCATCTTAATTTTGTTTTTCTTGCAATAATACTCAACATTCTCCTTATGGAAAAGGAGTTGTTAAAGTTTATTTACCTGATATTGGAGAATGACTAATTTCAAATGTATGGTATGTACCCACTTTCAAAAAGAATTTGTTGTCTTTAGTCACAATTTGACAAGCAGGACATCAAGTAATTATGGAAGATGTCTTGGTGAAGATAAATTCAGTTAAACAAAATATGAAAACAGTGATGACAGGATATGAAGATGGAAAACTGTTAAGGATGAAAGGAACAATTATTCCAAGACATTCAGACTTTGCAGGATCAGTCAGTACAGGTATCTCTCCTATCAGGTTGTGGCATGTGCGATATGGACATCTCAACTTTGAAAGTATGTTTCAATTGCAAAAACAAGGGATGGTTAAGGGACTTCCCACTTTCAAAAAGGATAGTTCAAGATGTGAAACATGCATTTATGGAAAACAGAGTCGAGAAAGTTTTTCAACAAGTTCATGGCGTGCAAATCAGCGGTTGCAACTAGTTCACAGTGATGTTTGTAGACCCCTAGAAACTTCTTTCGGTGGTTGCAAATATTTTTTACTCTTTGTTG
>JASDQU010291743.1:0-11025 GCA_032191745.1 Picea mariana
TTGTAACTTGAAGTTTTGTAATCTTAAAATTTTGGAGTATGTAATCTTAGAAGCTTAGAGTTGTAACCTTAGAGTTGGTTTGTAATGGAGATTTTGAAATAAAGAATCATACTTCGATTTTGCTTCTACATCTGAGTCTCCTTTGAAGTGGTGTGCTTGTGGAGTTATGGAGGGCTCCCATGGCCTCACTTGCATGCTGATTTGCTTATTTTAGGTATAACTTAATTTATGTTTTTGTTTGATTTCAGATTTTAAAGTTTTGTTAAATGTTCTAATACTGGAAGGATCCTATTTGAAAGTGTTTTTGTAAGAGAACCATAAGAGCTCAGACAATTATTAGATTTAGGTTTGTTTCATTTCAGCTTTTAAGTTTTGTTAAATGTTCTAATATTGGAGGAGATCCTAAAATTCAGGTGTTCTTGTAAGAGAACCTTAGGGTCTTGACAATTGTTAGATCTAGGTTTGATTAGTTCTTGAAAGAGATTTTGATGAATATGTTCTTGTAAGGGAACTTTAAGATCTCGGACATATTAGTAATCTTTCTAGATCTATATATTTTAGGTAGCGCTTCTAAGTTTACCTTCCCGGGTTGACATTAAAGAAACTCTGATTGACATCATCAATTAGAACTAAATATGCCCCTCTGCCAAAAAATGGTTCCGTTGCCGAGACATGAATCTTCTTGAGGAAATGTCAAGGTGGTTCCCATCAAAGACAGAGATTAAGAAGCGGATAGAATATCAAGAAAAGGACATCACTGAAGCCCGGAACAAGAACCCTAATCTTAGTACAGAGGATTGGTTGGAGAGATATATCTTTACGGATATACACAAAATTTTCTTTGGAGGAACCCATCAGGAGCTATATGAGTGGTTAGCTAGGTTAGCAGATACCCAGTTTGAGATTAGATCTAGACGTCCTATAGTTTGGATGTTGACGCTGATCAAGAAGGTCAAGAGAGTTGATAACGCCGAGTCAAGAGCAGTAGATCATTGGTTTGATAGCACCATTGGAGGGTACATCACCGAGTTTGTTGTTGACAGAGTAGAGTCATATAGCCAAGCACGAGAGTCGTCCCGCCATGACTGTGTTTTGAAGCCTCATTCTTCTTCATATTTTTCTGGCCTTTACCCGAGGGACTTCCTAAGAGCATGGTTTGTTGTTGTTCAAGCTCATTTAAACTTTGAAAGCAACATCTAATGAGAGTTCATTTATTATGTTCGGTCTTCTCTGGATTACTTGAGAAAAGAAGCCCCCCCATAGTCTTCTCTAAGCCCTTTTCAGACTCTCTAAAATTGAAAATATTGTCGAGCGATCTTATTTCCTTTCATGCTCACCAAACTCAAATTTGAAGGCACATCTGTCCGACAATAGTTTACCCCTTTTTTGGTCCAAACAACTAATTTTACGAATAAAGGTACGCTCTAGGAACTTCGATTGGCTAGAAGAGTATTCTCAGGCATGAGCTTAACCCTTTTTCGAGCCCGGGGGACTAAATTTTTGAAAAAGGAACATTCTCCTTGGTTTTGGTTTATCTCTTTTTTCGAGCCTTGGAGATTACTTACAAAAAAGGAACCCCCCCAGAGTCCATAGTTAATCTCTTTTCAGACTCCCTAAATATGAAAAGATTGTCGAGTGACCTTGGTCCTTTCACACTCGTTAAATTGGTCTAGAAAGAACATCTATTCGACATGATTTCAACCCTTTTTCCAACCAATAGATTATTTCAGAAAAAGGTACGCCTTGGGAGACTTTTCTAGCCGAGAGATTTCTCCTCGGTTATATTTTATACTTTTTCGGGCTAAGGAAACTAAACCTAGAAAAAGGTTATGAGTCCATAGTTAATCTCTTTTCAGACTCCTTAAAATTGAAAATATCGTCGAGTGATCTTGTCTCAATCACACTCGTTAAAATGGTATTGAAGAGATGTCTTTTCGGTATAATTTTAACCCTTTTTCGAACCGACTAGACTAATTGCAAAAAAAGAACTCCCTGGAGTCATCTTTAATGTTTTTTCGGACTCTCTAAATGTGAAAAAACCACCGAGCTTACTTTCTCTGGGCTCGTAAAAATTTACATGGAGGGAGTCTTGTTGTGTCGTACTTTATCTCATTGTGGGTCTCATATTTGCATCTTTGGCCTAATGTCAGCTCCATGTTGCTCTCAAATAAACCTTTAAAGCATTCATTATATGCAAGCCTTGTAACACTTTTGCTTTTGTGATTTGACACCTTGACCCATGGAGGAATTTTCCCCGAGTGTCTTTATCCTGCACATGTCTCCTTGCCTTGAGCATCAGTGTGTTCCGTGCGCTTGGAACCAGTTTTCTTGCTCGCGACACTCATTTCTCTTTTGTAACATAACATTCTTTAATTCCTTTTCAAGCTCGTTAAAAAATTGAAAAAAGACAAAAAAATCAAATATTCCAAAAAGAGGGGATGTGATATATCAATTCTTTTTTCGGCAACAAGATAGCCGCCCTTGGACAAAGCACATGCTTATGTTTGTTCGCCAAGCATTGGGATCTAGTATTAACTTAGGAAGTTGTTCTCGCTACATAGAGTTGTGTCCTCCTCTGTTTGGTTACTCTTCTAAACATATGGAGAGTTTGTGGTGCCTCCTACATCACAGACTTATGTCAATATTACGCTTCCTAAGTCTGATCATCTTTCGTGCTTTTGTCCAAGGGAAGTTTTATCCAACCTAAGTCGACCATTCTGCATTTTGTCTCTTGACTTTCATGACTCAACCATCCCGTGAGTCCAATCAAGTCCAGATTCAAAATCAACGAAGTTATGTGCTTGATGATTGAGATCCTCTAGTCTTTTCTTGACGGTATGTCGAAGACCTCAGAGTAATGAGTATTACACTCTTATTGTACTCCTACTTGACCTGTTGAAGATATTGAAGTTGTTGCTCGAGCTATGAAGTCGTCATCTCCAGCCACAAGCATTGATGCTTCTTGACAATGCATATTGTATTGACCTCCCGAACTCTGGTCTCGGGCTCATTCAACTATGTGCCTTCCCACTGGTAAAGATATTGTAATGTATTTCAACCATCAGTTGCTCTTCTGACCTCACATGTTAGGGGGCTTATGTTATAGCCCTAAAATTCCCTACCTATGCATACATGGCATTGGCCTTCCTACTTGCACAATTTTCCAATTTACTGCTGAGGATCTTGTAATGTTCCCAAGCCAAGATGCTAGGAACATCACGGTTTTGGTGCATTTTTAAACTTTTACTGGTTGTGGAATTTCGTCAAACACTTTGTTGATTTACTTGTTTGTATGTGTTTACTTGCAGGTTGACCTCTTGATTTTGGCCTTAGGGTTTATGTTGATGAATTTAATGTGTGTTGCAAAAATAAACAAGAAGATACCGTAATGGAACATACCTCAACCATATGCAAGATCAACAATATGATAGACAAGCCAAAACACCTTAGATCTGATTTTATTCATAAATAGAAGAACCTGCTACAATGAAGAGGCCGATCTGGAATGCTCAATAGATGGCTCCAATAAAGACAATAGAAGTTGCTACAAAATGCTCCATGAAGATAATATAAGCCTCTAAAGGTTGGATACACGATGAAGACTGAATACAAGTAGAGATCTAGGTCGTATGCAACACCAAACCCCCCAACAAGAAAAGCCACGCTCTAGTAGATGATTGAAACCCTTAATAATTCAGCCCAGCTGAAGAAGCCCCCAAATGAGTCTAATGAAGATGCCAAACTGTATATCGGGAGGTGTAGAGTCCCCTCCTAAAATATAAAACCGAAATACCAAGGGAAACTCCTCCAAATGTTGAATCCTCCAATGGAGTTGCGCCCTCCAGAAAACTGTCAAACCCTATAATTCCATCCCTGATGAAGGAGGCCTCCAAATGCTATGTAGAATATGTCGAACTATAGATCGGGATGAGTAGAATCCCCTCCTGAAATCTCAGATCAAAATACCAAGGGAAGCTCCTCCAAAAGCTGAATCCTCCAATGGAGTTGCGCCCTCCTGAAAACTATCAAACCCTACAATTTCGGCCCTTATGAAGGAGGCCTCCAAATGTCTTGAAACTTGCTAGAAATATAGATCGAGACACTGCAAGTCACTAGGTGAATTCTCAGGGTTAGATCTGAAGTAAAACCCCTCCAAACTGAATAGATCTGAATCTCAGAAATGCCCTCCTTCTCTCCAATTCGTCCCAATGCTCTAGGAAATCATCTATACCATAGAAATCTCTCAGTAAGCACTAGAAATGATGGTGAAGACCCTGCAAGAAGAACCCATATGCTAGAATCTCCAAAAGCCCTGCCAATCACTTGTAATGAACTTCCCTCAATGGATGGTGTGCCCCCCTTGCTAGAAACCCCCAATGGTGCGCCCTCCCTCTCTTAATGTGCCTGTGGCTGGTGTAGAACCCTCCTGCATTGAGTATATTTGAACTAGAATGGTGTGGGGGGGTATTGCATCCCCAAGACCAAGCTTGGAACAAGCTAGGTGGAATCTTTCACCACCAAATCGTTCTCTAGGGTTTGTCAAGTCAAAACCCTCAAAACCCCCAAGGTATGGGCTCTCTAGCTAGAAGCCAGATATCAAAATGATAATCATACATGAATGAATGAGAGAATAGAGGCTCTTGCCTCTTCTTTATACTTCCCGCTCACTTGTCTCTCCAAAGTGACTTTCTTTTTTAATTATTAATTAATTAATTAAATCACTTTAATTAATTAATTAACCTTTTTACTTCTGAAAAGTGCCTTATCTCTCCTTGTGGCTTCCCTGGCCATTGAAAGTCACTTCTCCTCATCCTACCCTGTAGTGTTGTTCCTCCCAATTCCAATGAGCTATTACACTGAGAGGTTCCCCCAAGTATTGTGCCCAAAATGCCCTCTCCAGTGAATTTAATTAACCTATAGCTCAAAATACTCAAAATCATGGAAATCGTTGGAATGCAATGGAACCAAAGCCAATCTATGCGGAATGGATCACAATGATGAAATAGGATGAGCGATGCAAGCTGGACCCCAAAATATCCCTCAATAGCTCCTGTACTCGCTATAATCTCCAACTGGCTACTCCAATCATCATGACACCGTGTAATACACTGATATCCCAAAGTGGGGACATTACAAATCTCTCTTTAAAAAGCCATTTTTAGGAGCATGTACGCACCCTGTTGCACTACTACCCGCGTACATACGCTAGCTGCATACTAGACAACCTGTGTACATATGCTAGCTGAATACTAAATAGACCGCGTTTACCTCCAAAAGTTGCAAAAAATAAAAATTTGCAAGGAATTCAATGGAATTTACGGGCTATCGAGAGTTTCCCAACCAATTCACCCATTGTATCCCGTCCCCAAACCGAATAACTATCATTTTTTCATATAAAAGGAGGTCTTGGGGTCACATTCCAACATCAAGCATTAGAACATAGAAACTCTGTCAAAATCCCTTCCCCTTTTAGCCCAAGATTTGCAGCCCTTTCTGAGATTTGGCCTCAACATTCCCCCTCCATCCCTCTCCCTATACAATCCCTTCCTTACTTCCCAAGAAGATCAGTTGATTGTGAGAGGTATTACGGGAATGATGCACTTGGAGCAACAGTAAGAGGAGCCCATACCAGGTTCGTGGAGTGTCTTCCAACGAGAAGGTTGTAACTTTTGTAATCTTCACATCTGAATAAAAGAATTATGTTTCTGTCCCAAATATTGTGTTTCTGTGCCCATTTGATTAATACATTCACATTTGTATCCGAACACTAACATTGATAAGTAGAGATAGAATATCTTGTAGCTTTGTTGTTTAAATTGTTTGCACATCGGCTTTGGGAGGAGACCAACAGTCCAAGAAACTACAAAGGAGAAGGAGGTCTACATCAACCGAAAGGACCTAAGGTACACCCTCTTTTCCTTCTCTTACCTTTTAAGGTCAGATTGTTTGGGGTAGTTTAGAAGTAGAATCGTCTTTTTAAGGGAGATCAATGCTCTGCCTATACTTCGACCGAGTATAGTAATAGGGGGATTTTACCCGCTAGCACAACCCTTCCGTATTCCTGAGCACAAATGAGACAGTGTATCTATGGATTTTATTACAGGTCTTCCCAGTACTCAAGGGAAGGATTGCATCTTTGTGGTGGTTGACCGTTTGACCAAATTTGTGCACTTCTTTGCTATCTCCATGGACTTCAGTGCATCTCAAGTGGCAAACCTATTTTTCAGAGAGGTCTTCAGGTTACATGAGCTACCCAAGAATATAGTGAGTGACAGGGACAATAGGTTCATGAGTATCTTTTGGCAGGAGTTGTTTCATCTAGTAGGCACTACTCTAAATCCCAACACTAGCTACCATCCACAGACAGATGGGAAAACCGAGATTGTGAACAAGTGGGTGGAGGGGTATCTCCACAATTATGTATCGTGGCAACAAAAAGCATGGATCATATGACTTTATTTAGGAGAATATTGCTACAACACTACTCATCATATGTCTATTGGCATGTATCCTTTTAAAGCTTTATGCAATTATGATCCCCTCACCTTCGTTGAGATTGTATTTGGAGACAACAAAGCTCCTATAGCTAAAGAATGGATACAAAAGAGCCAAGACATTCTCAAGGAACTCAAAGATAATTTTCACAAGGCACAAAATAAACAAAAATTGTATGTCGATAAACACAGGGTGGAGCACACATTTGAGGTAGGGGACTTGGTGTACTCGAGACTACAACCGTACATTTGGCAGAAACAGGACTTACGCCCATGCTCACACCATTTGTATAGATGCAAACTCTCTGAACTTTGAGCATTGTATGCGCTTCCAAACTACTAATTGTTTTACCGAAGAATCCTGATCTTGGTCCTCTCTGTCAATAGGAGGTGGCACATTAATTCAATCATGTTGGTGGTAACATAGTGAAATAGAACCCGAACAACCTGGTGTTGAAGGATAATCATCCCTTAAGAATACGAGCGCAAAAAATCTAAAACCGAGGTTCTATGGTCCATATAGAGTGCAAAGGAAATTTGGGTTAGTGGCATATGAGTTAGAACTACCCCAAGGAAGCAAAATTCACAATGCCTTCCATGTATTTTGCTTGAAAAGAGCCTTAGGACAACATGTCGTAGCTAATGATGAGCTACCACCTATTGATGAGGAGGGGCACTTGATATTGATACCAGAAGATATTTTGGAAGTAAGGGAGAAACAACTAAGAAACATGAGCACTAAGGAATACTTGGTTAAATGGAAAAATCTACCTATAGAAGATGCCTCTTGGGAGAATGAACATGTGATACAACATGAAGGTTCATGATTGCTTGTGGGCACACAATTTCCAGTAGGGGAGACTGTAATGTTCCCCTCTCCTTGACAACAACAAAGATGGACTAAGTAGTCTGGTCACCCCTCTAGACAGTAGTCCCATGGGTAAAAAGGGGTCGAGGCAATAAAAAAGTAATTTAAGGAATTAAAGTGATTTTATTAAAAAGTGACTTTCAAGAAGAAAAGAAAAGGTGAAGGTAACTTAAGTGAAAGATAAAATCACAACCTCAGTAAATAGAAAAAATGCAACTCAACTGAGAATTAGATTGGGAGGTATAAAAGAGAGAGGAGGCGCCTCACTCCTCATTCTTGTTCATTTTCTCATGGTGACCACTTGAGCTCTACAACTTGCGTTTTGAGGGTTTTTAGTCAAGAAACCCTAGAGGCCAGCAAGGAGGTGAAAGATTCCTCTATTCCTGGTCCAAGCTTGGCCAAGGAGGTGCAAGATCCCTCCCTCACCATTCCACTCAAACATACGTATTCATCACTCCGGATTTGGAGGCTAAGGTGCATAGCTGGGGTATTTTCTAGCAGTGGGGTGCATCTCCAAGGGAAGAAAGATTCAATTTTCTCTAGGGAGGCTATATCATCCTTTCTACCTTATACAAGGTTCATTGCTAGGGCCATATCGCCCTTTTGCAGCCTTTGCTTGAGGGTTTCTCCTGCTATATGATTTATTGTGGCTTGGGTCGCGTTTTCTGAAGGAGGGGCACATTTTCACTAGGGAGGTTTAAAGATATAAAGGAAGACTTCAGGGTTTGGACTCAATATTGCTACAATTATTCTATTCATCCCCTGATCTACAATTTGACAGTAGTTTTATGTTATTTGGTGACCATCTCCAAGAGGGCCAAAATATTGATCTTCTTCAACTAGCCAGGGTCGTACTATTTCCAGATCCAACCATACAGAGGCACTGCAACATAGATCGAAGGGTTTCAACCATAAAGGGAAAGAAATTAATCTTGTATTGAACTCTCTTCAGTTGTGGGAGGCTTGGGGATCATTCATCTTTCTATATCTTATCATATCTGCAGATCCATGTATGTAGATCACTTATATTATTAAATAAAGGTCATATCTGAAGCTTGCTATCTTTATTTGTGTATTTCCTTCATTACTTGTGCTCCAAACTTGTTGTGATGTTATCTATGCAATAAAAACTCAACAAAATACTTATGCACATCTTTCTGTAATAAAACCTACAAAACAAAACACCAAACACCAAACAAGAAACCCTAGTTCCTGGCCGAAATTGTTTGGGAACATTACATAATGATACTTAAATTTTTTGGAAGAAAACTGTGTAGGAGATTTTAATTGTCCAACATTTTGAGTGGGCACTCCACCCATTGTCGAGCATCCACTCAAAATGTTGGACAATTAAAATCTCTTACACAATTTGCTTCCAATAAAATTTAAGCATCATGGTTATTATTCTCTAAACACATATAAGAGTAATGTGTAGAGATTATATAATAATAATAATAATCTAATTTTAAGGTCACAACCAAGCCATACACCACAATGGTGTACGAGACCCCTTGTTTGTGGGACAAGGGACCACATTTGTGTAGTGATTTGGCTGCTAAAATTTATGGAGCGACTTACCTCACATACAAACCCAAAGCACTAAACATCATCAATAAGTTTAAATAATGATCAAATGTTTGTAATTAAACATTAATATTATTAAATTAATTATAAATATTATATTAATATAATATTTTTATAATAATAAATTGAAATTGACTAGAAATAGTCTTGACTATTAAATATATAATTAATTAAAAAATACCAAAACACAAATTTTAGAAATGTACAAAGAGTACATGATCCTAATCCCTTCGTGAAGATTCTTTGGAATGTAATACGAATTTTCAAGTCAGTTTGTACAAATTATTGCACTGATTTGACCACACCATGATCTCTACTTTGGCAAAAAGAATCAAAAGAGGCTCATTCGTAATCATTATTCATACTTATTTAAGCCAAATGGGAACCACAATAACATCATATCCTAAGGCCAAATGATTGTAATAGATGTGCATTCCATTTTGGTGATGGCATTTTTTACTTATTTTATTATATATTTATTGCTTAGTGATAGATGAATCAGGTATGGGCTTAATGTAGTATGGGAAGAAGATTTTATTTTTTATTATTTTTTTGGTGTATAATGATGTAAATATATTAATTATTTTATTTATTTATTTTGGGAATGGTATTTATGGTAAATAAGATTATGTAGAAGTTTGAGGATGTCAATAAGAGTTCAACATGTTATTTGCAGGAATAAACATTGGGTAGAGAGGATAACACTTTTTCTCTTAATCACTTGAGTTAAACCCAATTGGAAAAATCTTATATTTCTTATTTAACAACACTTTGTCAATTAGTAATGTGATTATTTTTGTAATTTTTAAATAATCTAATAATGCAAAATTATGGAGAATCACATACTATCATTTTTTTAGTAAGATATTAATTTTATTAGATTTCATAGTAAGTACTCATTTTTTGTCATTAGTGGTTGTGAGGATACATCGATACCCTCCCCACCTAGATTCAGATCTCACTTTGTGACATTGTTGCTCTTAGTGAGCCAATTAATAATGAACTATATATGATCTAATCATAAGTTATTGACTTGGCCTTGTGCTCTAGAGAATCTAGGGTTTACCTTGGGTACCATTCTCGAAATGAGGGGAAGTGTCCAAGTGTTTTTCCTTGAGATATGTTACCTAGAAAAAAAAAATGACGTACTCATTTTCTCAACCTTACTGATTAATGTAAAATGTATTTTTGTCATTAATAACATTCAATACTAATATTGATTTATGAAGTAAGTTTAAAAGTGGACAAACTCAACCATTTTTCCATTGAAATTCTTGTCTAGATATGATGGGAATTTTATTATAAGTTATAGTTGCACCTAATTGATGGGAATTTTGACCATAGAACTTTGTCGTTACAAATTTTAAATCATTTTAAGAAGACCTAAATCATCAAAATTTCAAAAAAATGAACATCTAAAGGCGAAACTTTGCCTTACCCAAGTAAAAAAAATAAACTCATTAAAAAAGTTAAGTTTATCCACTTTTTAACTCAGTCACTCATTTATAACTTAACCCCACTAAATACAATAACAACAATATATAACAAGGGTTGCATGGCAACGTAGTCCCTGCCGACTTAATTGGGAAATACATGTTGAACAATGAAACTTAATATAGCTAAATGCAAAAGTAATGAATAATAATTGAAGGTTGTTTGTTATTCAAAATGTATAATAAACCGTTTCTTTTATTTGGCTTTTTAAAATCTATTTATTTAAAATTTTATTTAAAATAAATTAATAAGATATCTCTATATTTGAAAGATAATATAATCTAAATAAAAATATAAAATTGTGTGATGTGAATAACTTAAATTAGTTCTATTATTTAAAAAAAAAAAATGTATATTATTTCTATTTTTTGTATTAATGATGAGAAATCTTTATGTTCCAAAGATAATAATAGGTTTTTTTTTACATTTTTAAAACTATTATATATCTATCAATCTATCAATCAATCAGGAATTCATTCATCTTTCTAATTCTTTTATTTATAAAGATAAGTCTTTAACCAAAAAGCTAAATTTTAATGTTAAATAACAAAATACTTACTTTTAATATTAAATTAAGAAGGAGGA
>JASDQU010291746.1:3445-14380 GCA_032191745.1 Picea mariana
AAGACTTGAAAATTGCAATTTACATTCACATATGTTATATCCATGTTTCACATTAAAGCATGGTTGGGCTATTTACCCATTTGACACATGGTGTGGGAGGGTGGGAATCTTAGTAGTAGGAAAAAGTAGGTAGTTTATTTTTATGTGTATGGGAGGGTGGAAATGTTAGTAGGAGGAAAAAGTAGGTAGTTTATTTTTATGGTTTAGTGGTTTATTTATTTTTTATAAATGGTCATTTTACGGGGATATTCCTAAATTTTAGAAAGTTGATTTGATGAGGGACCTATATCTAATGATCACTTTTGATTTGTTCATCATGATGTATTTAAATAGTTTGATATGATTTGGCAAAGTTTAATGGTTTATTATTGTTAGAAATGTTTGCCCTTTTTTTGAGGATTTGTAGGACAATGAGGATTTGTAGGACAATGATTTGGAGGATTTGTAGGACAATGAGGATTTGGAGGATTTGCAACTTTTTCTATATTGTGAGTCATTAATAGGGACTTTTCATCTTCTTATCATTGCTTGGGTTTAAAATTTCAAAACTATTTGTCGGTTAGAGAACCGGCTTTGTTTTGGCTTCATTGGGGTGAGTGTTATATTTCCTTCCCCCTAGTCCTTGTTTGTGTTGGTTGCTTTGATTTCGATTTAGTTTGAGGAGTAGGTCACTTTAAAGTGTTTAGAAAAATGGCCATATTCATAGCACTTATTGCACCTATGGAGCTACTCATAATCTAGCCCCTAAATATGACACCAATCACTAGATTTAACCTTATTTCCTCTAGAAGATATTTCTTGAGATTCACTTTTGCGTAGATTTGTGCATGCATTGACATTCTTTTGGCCTTGCTTTATAAAAAACTTGCCTATGTTGTTTCCTATCACCAGGAACGTTGGATGTTTCTAGAAAATGAGTGGCAAACGAAAGTGGTGGACCAACATTGGATTTGCTATAGAGATGTCTTTTTCTAGTGGTTCAATGCTAAAAAGTAGGGTCGGATTTTGACTATCAAATCACGATCTTCCTTCATTTAGAACATGAAAGTAATGTATCATCTACCATAGRGAGAATTTTAATAGYGAGAGTTCAATAACCTTATGACTTGGCCATTDCCCRATKAACTTCCCCRCTAGGTATTTCCRTGCTAATAAAATGGTTTTTATTCATTGGGAGAAGAAATTGAGATCTTAAGTTATGAGACCTCTAGAAGGTTCCTCTCAAAATGCTCATGGAGCATGCATTAATTGCGATCAATCCAATCCTCATATAGAGCTAGTTTGAACACTTATCTTAGGCAAGCAATAAGAACCAAGTTGCAAAGAATTTATGGAAATGCATGTGCACATATACATCCAATAGTGTGTAAATAGGGATAGACTATCATAAATGTTATGAAACTTTATGCTTATTATTTCCCCTTGGCTTATGTTATGTACTTGATGCTTATTGTTTTTCATGGGCTTATGCTATGTACCATGACATTGAAGAGTCTCTAATTTTGATGTAGTCAACCATTATGCCCTAGAATTTATATTGATTCTACAACATTTTTGGTTACATGTGACCCACTCCATTGTCCACTTAGACTAATTTGGCATCTGTTAAGCCCTTTAATCCCTTTTAATGTAGGGAAAACCCACATATTATTAAATGTTGACATAGACAATTGAAGCCTTTATATTGACAAGTCACTAACCTCCCAAAGCATGTCAAATAGTAAGGTTACAAACAAGGCCCCTCTAAACGCACTTGGAGAGCAATGATGGTGCTCGAGAGCGCATTTGTACCACCCTTCCCACAAGTTCCCCTGTGGTGCACCATCATTGTATTTTTCCCTTGTTGTAAGTCCCTTGTGCGTGCCATCTGTCGCACACCTCTTTTGTATTTTCCATTGAAATTTATCCGCTCTTCTCTCATCTCCTCTCCTCCCGAGCATTTGTTTTTCCATCATCTCCCTTCCTATTCCCTTCCTTCTTCAATTTTCGAATTGGAAATGGTTGCATCATCTTCCACTACTTCCCATTACTCTTATGATGTGTTTATTAATCATAGAGGCCCTGATGTGAAGAAAACCTTCGCCATCCATCTCTAACGTGGCATTTCTAAACATGGATTGAGAGTCTTTCTTGATGAGGAGAAAATGCAACCAGGAGACTCTTTGATTCCCCAAATACAAGGCGTTGTTGGAATTGCTTTAGTCCATGTGGCAGTGTTCTCTCCCCGCTATGCACAATCAAGGTGGTGTCTCGATGAGATCCTCATGCTGAAGTCTGGGAAGACCAGCATCCCTGTGTTTTACAATGTTAATCCCACCGAGCTTCGGAGGGTGGGGCACAAAGATGGATTAACATATGTATATTTTTATTTAGTATGTGTTCCAAGATTTGTATTCATTCATTAATGATCGATTATTTAGTATGTGTTTTAGTTAGTAGTGCATTGCAAGACATAATGTTACCTGTCATATTTATTGGATTATCATGGTGCCTATTATCATCCTGATAAAAATTTATTTATTGGATTATCATGGCGCCTATTATCATCTTGATAAAAATTCTTAATGATTGATAAGATAATAATGAAAATAAATTCATTCCAATTAAGTTTCTAATATTTATTTTTCAAAAAGTATGGTTAAAAAATTCTCTCTCAACATCAAACCATATTTTTCAAAACATATGGGTAAGAATTTGCATTCTTAACCTTGAGGTAAACATCAAACCATTTAAATGAGCTCTATATATATATATATATATATATATATTTTATTAATATATTAATGAAATTTTGAAAAAATGATTTTTATGATTTAATATTAATTTAAAGAAAAATTAATATTAATTTTTATTTAAATTTATATGATTTGTGAAAACTTATTACATTTAATAATTTAATAATACATAGTATTGAAAATGAAATAAAATTATTAATTTCTTATTCTTAAAAAGAAATATATTAATTTGTTTAAGATCTTTTAAGAATATTTTGATGTGAAATGTAAAAAAATCAATTTTGTCTATGTATTTTAGATATTTATATTTACATATGAGTTATATAGAGTTAGGTAAATTAGAAGTAAAACAACATATTATTGTTAGACTTTTAAAAAAGTTGATAATTAAAGATAGAAGAGAGAATTATGAGTTAGATAGAGTTAGGTAAATTAAAAGTAAAACTACATACTATTATTAGAATTTTAAGAAAGTTGATAATTAAAGATAGAAGAGAGAATTCATCTATGTTATTTTTAACTCAAAAGATTTATTAAATAATATTTTAAATTTTTTTGTGGCAAAAGTGAAAAGTGTTGTGAATATAAATCCCTTAGCAAGGATGACTTAAATGTAGAATTTTAGATTTTCAAATTAGATAACATGGATTTAAGTTTTAAGGATTTTTTATAATAGAGGTTTAGGGGATAAATTATCTCCTTATTTTTTTTTTTAATGGAAGTCATGTTTATAACATTAATTTAAAATAAGAATGTGATATAAAATCTATCTAATGATTTGTTTCTATAATTTCAATTAAATAATCATTGCTCACTTATTAGAGTTATTGATTTCCTATCATAGCTTGTTTCTAGGAACCAAATGGGTTTTGTTTAAAGTATAAAATAATTTTTATTTGTCGCAATTTTGTGGTAGTCTTCTATATATTAAAGTGTATAGAAAGATAACTTGCTTATAGAATTAGATATACAAAGAGAACATTAGAATTAGATAAAATTAGATATGATTTTGTTTTGGGATATTTTTAGTGTAATGTTAGAGGCAAAAAGTATTAGAGCTTATGCTTTTTTATTTTAATTAATAGGAAACTGATTAAATTTATTGTAAAATCAAGGAGTTTGACAAGGTTGTCCCATTTCCTCATCTCTATTTATCTTAGTGTCTAAAACTATAATTTGTCTTCTATCTTGCTTGAGTAAATATTCCTAAAGGTTCGCAAGTATCAATTGGTATCAAATTTAGCCATCGATTATTTATGAAAGTCATTATTATGCTCAAAAATATATTAGACTAATTTTAAAGGATGCCTCATCTTTTGACTCTTCATTTAAGAAGCCATAGTTTGAGAGGAGATGATGATAAGGTAACAATATGCCAAGTTATTGTTGGTATGCCATTGGAAACTAGAGGTCAAGTTAATATGTCTTGAGGATGCGAGGAAGTTAAAGTTTGCAAAGGAACTACTGAGCCACAAGGTTACCTTAAGGAGTGTTGGTGGTCAAACCCACAAGATGAGGAGATTCATTCAATGTTAGAGGAAAATAAGTTGAGAAGACAACAATGCCATGGAAATACATGGATAAGGAACCAAATTGATAAATGGAACAATGTGTAGGTTAAAAATATGAACAAAAATGAGGATGGTTATGGAGAAATTAGAGTAGTGACCATAGTTAGAAGAGGAAGAGTCATCAAATGAATTGTTACATCAGTTGGAAGGATCAAGGATAAATAAAGAATGTTTATAAGAGATTGGTACTATCAACATAAGATGTAACAACCATACTTACTTTTAAGAGGATGAGAGCCCATGGTTGGTCAGGGAGAGTAGGAATGATAGGGCACTAGTGTTATCCTTCATTGTAATTCTATTTTGTAACCCTAAATAAGCATGAGTATTTACTTTATTATTATATTAGATTATAATTATTATTTTTTCATAGGACTATATTGAACAATGTGAGGCCTATGTGAATGTTTTATCAATGTCTTCAATGAGAGTACGAGGAGCTTCGGGCTTTGACAGAGGTTCATTGAATTGTGGAGTGATAATATATGAGTTGACATAGTTGGGAATGTTTCTAAATGAATTAAGTTATATGTAATAATATTGAGAATCTCGAAATTATAAGTAAATCCTTACATGAAGAGAGGATGGTATTTATGAGACTCCCGAGTACATGAAAAAGGGAAAAAAATGAGTCAAAATCATTGAGTGAAAGGCAAGCGATCTCAATGAAGGCCCCACCCTAGGTATAATTGTTTTTTGTGTGTTGGTTTACACTAACCAAGTGCTACAGGTTATGAAAAGTCATAGAAGTGGGTCCAAACCCATGAGACCTAGAAACAAGAACTCTTACATTGATGAGATTGCATATATAATGTAGAAGCATTCTTGGGGTTTTCATTTTATTCCATGTTTTTCTAGATTTTCAATGGTGACAAGGGCTTGATGTTTTTTATCATTTCACTCTCATCTCTTGGAGTTAAGGTTTAAAATTTGAATATACTATAGAGGACACCTTCCTCTACCTTTACACCAAATTTCATAAAAAAATACAGAGTTTAAGCACCATGTATATGTTTGAAGCCAACACATAATGATTTCCATATTTTTATAGTAACATGGGTTTAGTATTTTGACCAGTGTAGCTTCAATGCTTGGAGTTGGAGTTTAAAAATTTTATATGTTTTATAGGACATCTTCCTCTACCTTCCCTCCAAATTTCTTAAAAAATATGGAGTGAAAGGGGTGTGCCTAAGCCAAAAACAAAGTGTGGCAGAAAAAATCATATTCCTCCCATGTGTTCATTTTTTCAATTTGAATTTCAATATTCAAACCTCAAAGATCGAGTTACATTTGGAAATTTGGGAGGTATTAATAGTTATGAAAAAGTAGGGTTAATCATAGAAATGTTTGGGTTACCCCAAGAAATGAAAAGACTTAGGAACTGAATAGCCAGGACATCAAAGTTTAAATAKTTGGCAATTTCATGTAATTGGTGCCTTTGGATCTCCATYGATTTGGTATTCTGTAGGTGATGGTAGTGTTGGGTGATYYAGAGAMATATGCACAAGATTTTTGAATGTAATAAGGATAGAGAGAATTGGCCATCGATTTCAATAAAAGTATGCAAAATTAGTTGTTGTAAATTATATCGTGTATTGAATATTCATTCTTTGTTGTCTATGTGTGTGTCATTGTTCTTTTCCTATGTAATTATAATTTCCAGGCCCTGTGCACTTACATCAAGTGATGTCATAGTAGGATCGTGTTCCTAGCATTGAAGATAGAAGTTTCATTGATAGTGGTTGCACTTGAATTGTGTGAAGTCGAGACCGGTAATCAGACTTTGTTGGTGTGTGGTTTTGTAGAAGAAAAAACAAGAGCTGGTAATTGGTGAAACTACCAAGCATTATTTCCACGAGGACATAACATCTTTGGATATTGAGATGAGTGTTTGAATGAATTTGTGTTTGAAGAAATCTATAATAAGGAGGATTTGTAAAGAAAGAGAAGAAATTTCCATTGATTCTAGTATGGGTTCAAGAAAACCTAATGATGGGAAATTTGAAAGTCAATATCTTTCTAGTTAGATTGTTTCATACTTCTTATTTTGAATATCCATGGACTCTGCCTCACCTATCAACTTCGAGGGAAAAATGGAATGTATCAAAATGACAATGCCATTGTCTACGATGGAAATAGCTTATCAAGTCATTCAACATGATAATACAAATGAAGATCCATCTCCTGCTCCTATGAAGGAAGTGGATCCCAGTTTAAAGACTGTATCGGCTCTTAATTCTTCCAACTCTCATGATTTCTTGGACATTGTCATCCCTTCAGATGAGGAATTCCTAGAGGCGATGATAGGTCTTGAACAACCTTGGGAAGACTTACATCATAGGTCTTATTTCCTTCCTGAGATGAGTTTCCTAAAGAAATGAGAGTTTCGATCGACCATGGTTGGAGATGTTAATCATCCATTGAAACCTTTGGAAACTCATAGCATATATTCTGAAGGGAACATGGAAAATATTTTGGAGACTATATCGATCAATATATTCATGACCCTTGATGTCTTGGAAAATGTTTTTGTTGGAGCAGTCTATTCTCTAGAAGAAATTCATTCATATACGACCCTTTTTAAAGACTTTCTCAATGTGTTCTCCTGGTCATATAAGGAAATGTTGGGAATAGATCCTCAGATTGTACAACATGAGATTTAAACTTATGCAAATACTAAATTGGTTTGACAAAAATTGCAACCAGTGGACCCTAGGAAAGCAACAACAATTAAGGTGGAGGTAGAAAAAATGCTTAAAGTAGGCTTTATCTATCCAGTCCTATTGAAAGAATAGGTATCCAACCCTGTTTCAATTGATAAGAAACATGGAACCATTCGAGTTTTCATCGATTTACAAGCTTTAAATAAATCTTTTCCTAAAGACAACTTTCCTACGTCGTTTATTGATCAAATCCTCTACAAATGCGCAAGAAGTGAAATTTTCTCTTTCGTGGATGGTTTTTCTAGCTACAACCAAATACAAATCCAACTCGAGGACCAACATAAGACTGCTTTAATTTTTCCTTGGGGAGCCTTTGCATACAAGAAAATTCCCTTTAGCCTAAAAAATTTTGGAGCTACTTTTCAGAGGGCCATGATGTCTATTTTCCATGAACTCAAACACATAGTAGAGTCTTATCTAGATGATCTTACAATTCATTCTCATAAGAGAGAACAACATCTGTTACACCTCCACCTTTTCTTTGAAAGGTGTCAGCATTATCGAATTCATTTGAATCCTCATAAGTGCATTTTCTGCATCACTTCAGGGCATCTTTTGGGATTTAGCGTATCAACCAAAGGGATCATGGTCGACCCTTTTAAGGTTGAGGAAATACTACAGTTTCCTCACATGCATACCGTGCGTCAACTTTAGAGCCTACAAGGAAAGATAAATTTCCTTCGGTGTTTCGTACCAAACTATGTTGATATCATTGAAGGATTTATGCGCCTTTTGAAGTCGGAAGTCCCCTTTTTCTGGGATGAATTAGTGTATCATTCATTTGATGCATTGAAGAAAGATATAATTTCAACCCCTTTGCTTAGTCCTCCCAAATATAATAGATATTTCATGTTGTATATTGCAGCAGTAGAGTCTTCTATTGGCATGTTGTTTGTTAAGGAAGATGATCATCTCAAGGAGCATGTCATCTATTATTTGAGCCGCGGCTTGGTAGGTCCAAGACTAAAGTATTTTCACATCGAGAAGTTGGAGTTGTTAGCACTCTGTAATTTGGCCAAGGCTGTGATGGCAGTCACAGAGGCAACATCAAAACCACTTCAAGTATTGGATCTATCCCTCCAAGACTCAGAGAGGGATCTCTCTATCTGATATAACTTTGTTGGAAGAAGATATTAGGCTAGCTAATGGGTTCAGAGTTTGGATTTTTAATTGGTTTAGTTGGAGCAGGAGAAAGGGGCCATTGAGAAAATGGGGTCTGCACTTAAATATATGATTCACTCTCAGATCTAGACAAAACTCTTACACAGGGAAAGGTAGTGGAAATGTTGGATTGAATCAAGTTTTAATGGTGTGAAATGAGGAAAAAGTAGAGGAGAAAAGGTTAAGCAAAGGAGCATTTAAGAATTCCTAAACTGATCTTTTAGAAGAGAAACATAAAGATTATCAAGAACCAGATGCAGAGTATTTCACCAATAAATTCTGCTCTATTACTATCCTTTGACAATAAGAATTCGAAAACAAATGAAAAGATAACTGGACAAATACATAACAGAGAAAAGAAATGCCACCAACACTTCGACACAAGAATCCTGTCAACAACTTTCCTATTACTGATCAATCATTTGAGATTACAGAAAAAATCTTTCTAGAATGGCAAAGCCCATAGTCCAGCAAATAAAACTACTTCCTCTCAGGTCCCCCCCTCTCTATGCATCAAAAGTCTGTAGCTTTATAGCCCTTACAAAGTAGTTACAGATCCTAGAAAGATGGATCAAATTTGCTAAAGATAGAAAGTTAAAACAAATTTACAAAAAGATAGGAAATGATCCTAAAAACGAGGTCAATCTCCTGATTTCATGGACTTCACATCATCTAGAACCTCCGTGCTGTGTAGAAAGCCTTCCAAGGTTGTTTGATATCCCTTGATGAAGATAAAATTCGAATTTGCCAAATTTAGATAAAACCCTAATTCATTGCCCCAAAAATAGGTGCCTAATCAACTTGAACACCTCCTCAAACCTATTTTGAATCAAATATGGATTTTGGTTTTGATGCTATAATTCAATATGTATCTTTGGAAAGCATTTCCAAGAGATTCGGTTGAGAAAAACTTCGATCTGGGTGAAAAATACACCTTCACTGCCCTGTCTTAGGTTTTGGTGGTTAACACGGATAGAATCTAGATGTATTAACCACCGAAAAGCTCTACTTTCGGTGGTTAATGAACATTCACACTATTCGCCTAAACGACCGAAAATTGTGCTTTCATCAGAAATTCAAAATTGCAAAAATGAATTACCTCGCTGCTTCTATGAGTGTTCAAGGCTTCTTTGGTGATGGTTGTCTTTCAGGTACAGGGCCAGGGACTTCAATTTTTTGTGTAGAAGGTTTTGTTTCATCAACATATTGTTTTTGTTGGTGAAAACTTTGTGGCTTCTCACAGTAGATGAGATATCCCGCTTCTTTGAATTAACCACTTCACACTATCATTGCAAGAATTACTTGTGCGACTGCTCGCTATTCAATACTCCTTTGAATAAAAAATCTCTGCCCAAACCCTATCATCAATGCATCTTGGATTCCTTTGTTGCTGCTACTCCCTTCTGCTACTGTGGCAACTCAACCTCCACTAAGGATATTTGCAAGGGGAGTTTATCCCACCCATATTGTTTCACTTTAATGCAGCCTGGAAGAAAAGGCTTTTGGTTCTTTGACATGAAATAAATCGTTCTCTTAGATGGAAGAAATCACATATCTTAGGATGAACCTCGAGATACCAGGTGCTATCCAATTCCGTTCTCAGGGCTGGTCCCGCCTTCTTCATTTTCTTGAGTTTGATTAGTTCCTTCTACTGCAAATCGACATGTATTTAGACTAGGGGAGATAGCCCACACCAAATTAGGAGGAAAAATGGATCTGAGACGATTTAACTGGCATAGGAATAGCGATGACTTGGGCTTCTGGTAAGATGGAGGTGACAAATAAAGTCTTAACAGTGTATAACAGAAAACTCGGGCTTCTATATGATATAACCGAGGATAACAGAAAGATCATGTTTGATTCCTAAATCAAAGGAATTTCAAATGATTAATTGAATGGGAAATTATTACAGCGATATTCCTTGGAAATGGATTTATGAAAGATACGTGAAGATTTAAACCGTTAGGCAGAACTAAAACAAACATAAAATGCTGTGCATGCAGAGTTTTAATACGAAATGGCATGTGGAGTCTTGACAAGTGTCATATCGCATCAAATCTAGATTAGGAGTAATCATACCATATTTGCATCATCAATTTGCTTAACTATTGGTGGTTAGCCTTCCATCATTGCGCCCATTGACATCTGGATCATGCAAAAAATGTGGGCTCTGACCTTTCCAAGCTTATGCCTTTTCGATGGTTTAATTGAACTTTTCTTTTCTCTATTAACCACTGAAAGTGAAGGATTTTGGTGGCTAATGAACGCCTATGGATTCGCCTAAGCCACCGAAACCTGTAATTTCCTCTAAAATGGCGAAACTTGATTGTTCTGTTATAGGAGATAACAACTAAGATGAGAACTATTGCGATAAAATTTGAGACGTGTTGAGAGTTTTCTACCACCTTCACATTTTCACTATGCACCACGAGCCATCTGTGTTATGCCTGAAAAAGATATCAGCCAGAATATTGATTCCCCTATTATATAGGGTTCCAACATAGGCTCCACCCGGGGAAGATAGCTCCAAAGGAGATGTCTAGAACTGTTGAACTTTGGGAACTTGATAATCAATTCCTTATCCATTGGGTTGTTCCCCAATATGCAACCCGATATGCTACAAAATCCCTGGTAGCTGAAAATCTTGAACTGAAACCAAAACTCTCTGCAAACTAAAGTCTGGATCACACTTGAACTCAAAAACTGAAAAGCAATCTGAAACTGAAACTAGAAAAATGCTCAGAG
>JASDQU010291748.1:3744-14425 GCA_032191745.1 Picea mariana
CTGCATTGTTAGGAATTTATTTTTCTTTCAATAATTCCACTATGGTTGATTTAAAGAAAATATGAATGACATTTGAAGGAGAGGGCCTTAGGGTCATTTCACCCTTGGATCCCAATGAAGTTCAGTGATACACAGAGCCTATCAGAGAATAAGATCACGCATATGAACTGGAAAACATATACAAATTAACAGCTAGGCAGCATGATTACATTAATCCTATGACAGATGGGAACCTAAGCTGGCCAAGTGACAATGCATGTTCATCCGATTCAGAAGAAGCATTGGAGAGCTGGAAGAACAAAATGTATGAAGTGTTAACAAGGTGATGCACTAGATTAACTAGAGAAGTTCGTTGGATCGACACAACAGTAAGTAACTTGCCCACCTTTGATGGTCTAAATCAATTAGAAGATTTCTTGCTGAAGTTTGAAGAAATAGTACCAACACAACAAAGATTGTTGGCACTGGATGAGCCTCTGAAAGTAACTCTAGCAAGGTGGTGGGGGACACTCAAACACAACATTATAGACTGGGTACAATGTCACACCTTGATGACAACATGGTTCCCAGAGCAAGTAGAAGGTTGCGAAGTTAGATACACAGGTCAGAGCTGCCCGAAAGACCATGTGTAAAGATGTGAGGAAGCCTGGAGCAACATTCCTCAAGAGAAGTGGGTGCATAAATTTATCTACACACTAGACAACACCTTCAAGCATAATTGTGCCTCATCATTACAAGTTCGGAAGGTATGACCCAAAACTTTGTAACTACCTTCTTATTTGAAATCCAATATCCTATAGTGGATCAAGTATTACATATTATAAGACAAAAAGTGTTCGAGGAGGCACCTAGCTTACCTTTGGAACAAGAAGAGGATGAATGGACTACGCCTCTTCAGAAACTCAAGGCTGTTACAATATCAATGTTGATGAAGATGATGATCCTAGGAAGGTTAACATCGCTGAAACAAAATGCCAAAGAGACATAGAAGGACCAGGAGTTGAGCTACCTTTCATTGGAAAGACAATCAAGATCAATAAAGTCAATATTAGAACAGAGAAAACATTGAAGCTTGCAAATGTTGGAGACTATTGGGATGCTGCCACTATTGACAAGATTACAGAGTTACTGCATGAATATCAGGACTTGTTTTGAACCAAGTTCACTGATATGAAGGGCATTAAAGGGCCTATGGGAGAGATGAGGATCCCTTTGAAACCAGATGCCAGACCAGTCAAATAGAGACCTTACACATTGAAACCTAAATATAAGGAGAAAGTGAATATTGAGCTCGAAAAAATGCTGGAAGCAGGGATCATAGAACCTATCGAAGAGTCAAAATGGATTATCCCTATGGTGGTACAAGACAAGAAGACAAGAGAGATCAGGATCTACATAGATCTTAGGAAGTTGAACGATGCCTGTTTGCATGACCCATTCCCTACGCCATTCACTGATGAAGTGTTAGATAATGTAGGAGGCCAGGAGGTATATTGTTTTACAGATGGATTTCCAGGATACCATCAAGGCCAGATTGCCAAGGAAGATCACCATAATACCACATTTGCAACAGAATGGGGATCCTACTAGTATACAGTGATGTCATTTGGATTGAAGAATTCCCCAACCATATTTTCTAGGGTGGTGGTCGAAGCATTCAAGGAGTTTCTACATAAATTTCTAGAAGAATACTTTGATGATTGGACTATTTTTAGTTTATTGAAAAATGAAATTGAATGTCTAAGGCTAATGTTGGAAAAGTGTAGGCAGTGTCAGATTGCATTAAAACTAAAGATATGCATCTTCTTTTCACCTTTTGGAGTGTTTTTAGGTCATATTGTATGCAAGCAGGGATTGTTGGTAGACCCATCTAAAAATGCCATTATAGTTGATCTTCCCCCTCCTAATTCAGTCAAATAGTTGCGCACTGAGCTGGGACATATTGGATACTATAGGAATTTTATTAAAGGCTATGCACAGATTATTGCACCCATGGAGAATATTTTGAAGAAATATTGTCAGTTTCACTGGACAGAAGAATGCCAGCAGAGCTTAGACATGCTGAAATAGAAAATGGTTATTGCGCCTTTTATGGTTTTTCCAAATTGGAGCAAGGAATTCCACGTACATGTCGATGCATATTCCATTGCATTAGGAGATGTGTTAGCACAACCGGGAATAGGAGACATTGACCACTCATTAGCCTTTGCTAGTAGGAAGTTATCAATAACTGGGACTAATTACACCACTACTGAGAGAGAAGGGTTATCCATGGTGTATGCATTGCATAAGTTCCGCCACTACTTGTTGGGAGGACACTTTAAAATGTTTACTGATCACTCCATGCTAAAATACCTAGTCAACAAGCCAGTGTTGGGGGGGAGAATATGCAGATGGCTTTTGCTATTTCAGGAATATGATTTTGTGATCGTGGTTAAGCTGGGAAGAATGAACAAAGGTCCTGACGACTTGTCGAGGTTGGAACATTTAAAAGTGCCTACTATTCTGGAGGATACACTGTTGGATGAACAGATTCTAGCCATTAGAAATATTGATGATCAATTTGCAGAGATAGTCTAGTTTCTTTCAATAGGAATGGGACCTAGTGAATATACAATTACCTAGAAGAAACAACTAGTAGTGCACGATGCGGAATTTTCACTCATAACTAGACAACTATACAATATGGGACCTAATGAGATATTAAGGAAGTGTTTTATGGAGGCAGAGAGACCGTTGATCCTCACCGAAGCTCATGAAGGAATTGTAGGAGGACACTACATAGGGAAAGTAACTGCGCATAAGGTTCTTAGAGATGGCCTTTGGTGGCCTACCCTACACAGAGATGCTAAGGACTATTACAGAGCCTGTGATGTATTCCAAAGACTTGGGAAACCGTACAGAAGAGATGAAATTCCTTTAGCACCATAACTGACCCTACAAGCATTTGAGAAATGGGCCATTGACTTCGTAGGACCTATAAACTCACCAAGAAAGTGCACAGGAGCAAGGTACATAATCACTACAATTGAGTACTTGACCATATGGACCGAACCAAAATAAGTTAAGGACTGTAGTGCAACTACAGCTACATGCTTCATATTTGATGACATCATAACTAGGTTTGGATGCCTGAAGACCCTTATGAGTGATCAAGGCACACATTTCATCAATAATACCATTGAAGCCTTGACTAAGGAATTTATAGTCCACCATCATAAGAGAATGCCTTACCATCCACAAGCGAATGGGATAGTTGAAGCATTCAACAAGATCTTGGAGACAGTGCTGATGAAGATTTGCAGTGTGAATAGGGATGAATGGGATTTAAGAGTACCAACAGTATTATAGGCCTATAGAACCACTTGCAAGAAACTGACCATGCAGACCCCCTTCAAATTGGTTTATTGTCTAGAAGTCATTGTCCCAATGGAATATTTGGTACCAAGCTTAAGAATTGTTTCCTTTACAGGTATGGATGACACTGGCACTATTCAAGAGAGGCTCGCTTAGTTGGTTGAACTAGAAGAACACAAATTTATTTCAGGATCCCATCAACAAGTACAAAAGGACAGAGAGAAGGCCTACCATGATAGGCACATCAAGAAGAGGGCATTTAAGCAAGGTGATTTGGTATTGGTATATAACAACAAGTTCATGAAGCATCTAGAAAAGTTCTAAACACATTGGCTCGGATCATATGAGATTGAATATGTTACAGAAGGAGGAGTTGTGCAACTGAAGACTTTGAATGGAGAATGGAAGGAAGGGTTGGTGAATGGGAGCTGGTTGAAATTGTATTATGACAACTAGCTGCCTTATGTCTCTCAGTAAAATCATGAGGAAAAGGGTCTAGGTACCAGGTGTAGTTGAAACTAGGTACCAGACACAGAAAATATAGTCTACACAAGGAAGGAAGGGAGGACTAGAGATGGAAGCACATGTTGCACTAAACAGTCTGAAGTCACAGTAAAATAGAAGGATTGGATCTGAAGTGCCTCGGGATGAGTCACAGGTAAGTGTTGGGGGCCTGTTGGCCCTTGGTTATGGAATAAAGTGAAGATCAAAGAAGAAAAGGAGAAATGCAAACTATGCGGAAGACACAGTGACTGATACTGGGTAGAAGTGAGCAAAAGAGAAGAAAAAATGGAGTGAAGTAAGAAAAAGTAAGCCGTTGGATGAGGATATTGAGGATGAAAGATCAGTAAGGAAGATGGATCATGGAAAACTCATCAAGTGGAAAAATCCACCGTTGGATGCTATGGAGCACCACACGAGAAGGATGGAAAGTCAGATTGGTGAAACGCTAAAAATGAGGTTCAATTTTACCTAGGGTTTTAGACACCTAGGGTTTTGGTATTTGGGTTTTGACACTTAGGTCTCAACCTAAGGCTGTTGGTGAGCTATTGTAATGTAAAAATAAGAACCTAGATGAGGGAAGAGGGTTGGTTCTAGTTTTTGTTATTGGCATGAGTGATTATTGTTGTGTGAGAGAGAAGTGATAGGTGTAAGAGCCTTCTGGAATTGTAAGATATTCAGCTGGATGCACAAGAAGGGGAGATATAGAGAGGAGAAGAAAGAAGACCTACTAGCTAAGAGCATAGAAAAGAACTTTATGCAACATATTAATATATTATAAAGAACATTTATGTGGACGTAGCCCTAGAGAGAGGGTGAACCACGTATATTTTATGTTGTGTGTGATTGATGCTATGTTCTTTTCCATTTGATATATTGCTATTTCATTACTATGTTAGATCTGATAGATAGTTGTGCGGAGTATATATGAGTTGGTAAGTGATATATAAATGATGTATTGTTCTTGTAGTGGATCCACTTGGTATTCCCTTTGGTTGTAGACATCTCTATCCTGCAACCCCCCAATCGCTGCTTCATGTGAGACTGCATCTACCTCCCAGGTGTTTCCTAAAGGGCCAGTAGTTAGGGCTTGTTGGTGCACTCTTAGAGTTGAACCTTGGGTCTGACCATGTGCCAAAAATGTCTTCCCATGAGGGCTTTCACCATAAGGGGACCACTGTGGAGTTCATTCATTTCTATTTATTATCAACCATGACAAGACAATAACAAGTCATCTTTACATCAAACAATCTTGGCTCCATTACCCAACCTTTGTGCTATAGGGATTTCTTCAAGGGTTAACATCAATGACAACCAACCTTAATAAAAAATCTCCCCCTTTGGCATTGATGGCAACACTCTGATGCAATACTCAAATCATATCACTCATGCTCCCCCTGGAACCATGCCTCTGTCCTCTGCATTTGATAAATTTCTCCCCCTGGAACCATGCCTCTGTCCTCTACATCTGATAAATGTCTCCCCCTTTTTCATCAATGGAAAAGGTATCTTTCCATCTGGGGATACTCCCCCTAACTGAATTGTATTCTTTTGCTGCTTCCTCATGTACATCTAAGACATATAAGATAAGAATTCAAAATCATTCATTTTGGAGTAGAAATAACTCCGAGTCTATGGCAAAGATACTCAAAGGCTTCTCATGGAAGTGGTTTTGTAAAGATGTCTGCCACTTGTTCTTTTGTTCCCACATACTCAACTCAGATTTTCTTTTCTGCAACCTGTTCCCGTAAAAGGTGATACTTGATTGGAATGTGATTTGTCTTGGAGTGCATCACCATATTATTTGAGATATTGATGGTGCTTGTATTATCACAATAGTTTGGAATGGGCTCATCATTCTCAACCTGTATATCTGTCATATTTTGTTTCATCCAAAGAACCTGTGTACAACATGATGCTACTGCAATGTACTCTACC
The DNA here is from genome assembly GCA_032191745.1 of Picea mariana. Taxonomy (NCBI): domain Eukaryota; kingdom Viridiplantae; phylum Streptophyta; class Pinopsida; order Pinales; family Pinaceae; genus Picea; species Picea mariana. The sequence goes on from JASDQU010291748.1 coordinate 9,541, forward strand.
TCGACTGTAGATAAGGATATTGAAAATTATTTCTTGCTTAGCCATGATATTAAGCACTCACCCAAGTAGAATGATGCTCCACTAGTGCTTTGTTAGTCATCAATACAACCTACCCAATCTGCATCTGTGTAGGCAATAAGTGATAGATCCTTTCCTTTTGGATACCATAGTCCAAAATTTTCTATTACTTTGAGATATCTGAAAATCCTCTTCACTGCTAATACATGTGATTCCTTTGGTGCTGCTTGAAATCGTGCCACCTGTCCAACTGCCTGAATTAGATCTATTCTGGATGTTGTCACAGATAGTAGGCTACCAATCATTGACCTTGTTAGGACCCTATAAATTATAGGAAATCAGTGTTCTGACTGATATCTACTTCAGGCATAAAGCAGATTGTTCATGGCTCATAGTGAAAATGAAAAGTTGGCAAAACACTCTCAACACTTCTTCTCGGGATGTTGTAAATAAAAAATCTTCATGCATTATGGATCTTTACAGCACATGTTTGTTAGGGGTACTTATGGCTTCCAAAAGGAGCTAAATCTAGGCACAATGTGAAGACTGTGAATGTCAGCATTTCTGCCCAAAATCCTGCTTTGGAAACAGGTGGCAACAACTTCTTATAAATGGTTTCATTGGTTATGACACAATTCTCATGAATAGTTTGTTGACTTCTCGAGGTCAAGGTTATCTCTATAATTTTTAAATGAAAGAGCTTTATGATCTTACTTATCCACAAGAGTTTATTGGAAGGCCATTCAGATTTGAAGACTATCTCATATCGAAGTGTGGGGTACTGTTGATGTCACTATTCATTTTTTTTTTCACCACCACAATGCCCGTGTCATTTACTCTTAGGGAGATTCAATCATGCATGCTTAAGTTCACAGTTTAGCTTCAGCATCATGCACATCATCGTCTTCCAACATTTCAACTCGTTTTTGTTCATGTGATTGAATCACTTGTTTTTTACATATCATGATTGGAATCCTTTTATTCCTGTTTGAATTTTATGATGACCAACTTCTCGCCTTTATGGTGCTCACTCTTGTGTGGTTATGTGAGTTGTTTAAAATGATCAGTGTGTGGACACCCATGTCAATGCAGTATTTTCCCTGGTTCTTCTTGTTGTACTTTTTGTTTTTTCACATATACTTTTTCTCATATGCATATGGTTTCTCGTATTTGGCCTTTGCTGCTACAACAGATTTTATGCTACACTTAATACTATATTTTTGGAATTGCTTTGAGGTGCTAGCATTGCAAAGGTTCATGTGGCAATGAGATCAATTGCATCAACAACCTGGGGTATAGATAATTTCATCTACAATACTTACATCTACGTTCCATGTTACAAGATTAAATGCTAGGAGTGCAAACCCAATAGGTGGTTTTGGAGCTCATCAAGTTAGAGATAATCAACTAGAGGAAGGTAATGTAAATGGTAGCGGTGTTGTTTCTCGGTCTATATGGACATCTTCGGATGGCACTAGAGTGCGTAGTATCCTATGTAGGAATTTGCAAGGTGGTGATGAGTCCTCATTTTTCCATTTAGCCAATAATAATCATGATAGAAGAGCTCCCGCTGGCAACGCTGACACTTCTGATCCAAACTACAGGACAACTACCACTAGAGGAGTTAATACAGATTCTATCAGAACTACTACTTCAAACGCAATGCGAAATAGTGAATTGAGAGAGAACAATACATCTAGTGGACTTGTTCAACAGGCTACCGGATTAGACTTTCCCCAAACAGCTCAAACTGTTGCATCTTTGATGAATCAAAATTCACTAATGTCATTTAGTTCACTGCTGTTATGGATTTTAGGTGGTCTCGATGCCCCTAAAATTATGCAGATTGCTTTGAAATGCATAGTTACAAAGACACAGTTAAAATTAAATGTTGATATTCACCCTTTAACCATAGAAGGATTTTCCACCACATTTCCATTACCAAACAATGCTTTGGCAGCCAACTCACAATTCCAAGGAGCCCAATGACTTCTACTTGAAGAATCTGAGAATGACAAGCTCGTATCGGACTAATCAGTAGGTGCAGAAACTAACAAATCTCCCTAGATCGACCTAGATCTAGAACAAAGCACACCAGAACATGATGATTTCCTTAAGTTTTAGATATTGAATTTACTAGCTAAAGAGGGATGGGTAACATACCATTTAAACGTCGCTTCCTCTCGCCATCGCCATCCTATATCCATTCCAATGCTGATACAATGATGAACCTACAAAAGAATGCAACCAACCAAAGTGATAGCAATAGAATAAACTCAATATTAACCTATGTATGTGATCAAGGAATCATACAATAAAACATAACAAGCTTTATAGGAAAGAATCATATTACTGTATCATATTAAATGTGAAAGACAGATTACAACCATGGCCTTGATGTTGTAAGGTCCCTTCCAACTGTCCTTCGTTCCCCACACACTTTCACTCCAAGAATTTGAGAGCATAGATATGATAATATTCACAATCTATCTTGACAAAGGCAAAACTCAAAACCACTCTAACCAAGCTAATAATTCCAAGCCAAATCCAACTTAGCCAATCCCAAAAGCTCCAAAAGCTAACTTTCTCCATGAGAGCTCCTCTCCTTTTATAAGTTGAAGAGAATAAGGTGAGGAGGTTAGGATTATCCCACTAAATCATGAAAGCGAGTAAGATCCAAACCATTCGGATGCCACCTCACCATGGAAGTTTCTCCTTCTAGAAGATTCGAGAAAACGCTTGTTTTTCCCACGTGTAAGCATTCTCGCACCCTACCTATAGAGAAACCTGGGAACCTCTCGCAACCCAGATATGGTGCAACCTATGAGAATCAAGCATTCTTGTACCCTGCCTATATAACAACCTGCGAACTTCCCTTTTTATAGGGTTTTTGCAAAGGAAAATGCAACTTCTTTTCTTAGGAAAAGTTCTTCTCCCTTCTCTCTTCAGGAACTTAGGCCACTAACCCCTCTGAAGGCAATAGATAGGTTTACATCATTAATGGTCATAGGGATGATGAAAATAATGTGTAATAGAGAGCCCCCCAAAGTATGAAGTCAGAACAGAGTGATAGCTGAAATACTTTTTCGAGTGTGTGCAGGGAACAAGGAACAGTCGGTGGGAAACCTGCCAACAAACAAGGAAATATAGTACAATAATATATCATCACTGAGGTAGGCATTNGTGAAGATCCATGTCAAGTAAGACAGGTCATGGCCACCAAACATACACTGTGGATCCATGCCAATATGACTCAAATCTAAACATAGCCACCAAAAATACACTGTGGATCTATGTGTTAAATACTCAAATTTGAACATAGCCACCAAACATACACTGTGGATCTATGCAACAGTACACTGAATATACTCCAATGCAACCTGGATCTGTCAAAAAAATCTAGGGTCTTCATCTTCGCCACTCTATAGTACGAATCTAACCATGTGAATACATGTGTTGAAGTCAAACATAGTAGAAACCACTTGAGTACCGGTCATTAGTGTATACCATTAACAGGCATGAGGGAAATCACCATTAATGTCAATGACTCCCAAGGTACACTAGTACAATCCAACAAATGTGAATTAATGAGCTGAAGTCGAACACTCGACAAAATCTCTCAATCAGGGGTCAATAATGAAAACCCACTGTCGAAAGTGAGGAAACCTGCCATTGAGGCATGCAAGTTCCTAGGTACCAATTGGTTTCTAAGTCTAATTCCTAGATAATGAGTTGAAGTCGACAGGAAAAGACTCGTCACAGGAGGGCTTAATGTATCCCACATCAATGACATGAAACAAGTAACAAGATTTGATGTAGATCAGAGTAACAAGTGATTCAAGACTGACTCAGGGATGGATGACATAATAGAAGGCTTAAAGACTACAGAAATGGCTGACACAATAGAAGGATTTTCAGGTTGGACATCTTTTTGAACATATTGACGACACGACAACTGTCTTGGAAAATACTGACTCAACAACAGGGATCACATACCAATTTGTAATCTTATAAAGGAGTATGACCAAGAAACGAGCATATTTTCCAACCTAGACACAAGGCGAGTGAAAGGGTGTCATGTTCAAAAGTGACTCTTCCACAGAATACAGGTTTAGATACATTTCTTTCACTAAAATTTCCCCCACCATTTCTGGCGAGTACCTCTTTATTTTTACGCAAGCTTGAGGAGGATAACATATGCTTGTTGGTGTAAGCTCATCCTTTGGATGAGTCCCTCAGAGTATGTTTAATGAACCCTAGGAAGGAGTGGTTTGGTCCCATTAAGTGTCTTTTGGTGTTTGTTTAATGAGTCCAAAGATAGAAAACTCGAAGGTTTTTCATGATTATAGAGTCTGGAAAAACACTCAAAAGAGAACTCTCTCAGTTCTTTTTTTGTAAAATAGTTTGATGAGACTGAAAAAGAGATAAACTATCACTCAACAGACATTTTCTTCAAATACTTTAACGAGCGCGAAAAGAACAAGGTCGCTCGACAATATTTTCATGTTTAGAGAGTCTGAAAAGAGCTTAAAGGAAAATCCAGGGGGTTCCTTTTTCGTATAACCTTTATGAGTCCAAAAAAGTGATAAAATTATACTTAGTTGCATTCTCACGTATTTACGAGCACGAGAAAGAACAAAGAATAACCTCGGTAACTTATTCTCATGTATTTACGAGCATGAGAAAGAACAAAGACTAAGATTAGGATTGTTTTCATTTTTACGTAAGCTTTAAAACAAAAAAAAACTATTCTTGGACTTGGTTTCATTTTTACACAAGCTTGAACCAGAGGGAACTATGCTTGAGGTAGGTGGTTTCATTTTTACACAAGCTTGAACCATAGAAAACTATGCTTGTGACTTCCCAA
>JASDQU010291750.1:2821-14380 GCA_032191745.1 Picea mariana
AATGGGTTAGTATGCTGGTGGTTTATATAGTTAGTTGATTAGTAGGTTAGTACATTTATGGTTAGTTTCTTAATTCGTGAATGAATTAGTGGTTTGTGGATTAGTAAATATTATAATTATACATTTACTTATTTAGTAGGTTAATAGGATAGTACATTAGTTAGTTATTAGTGTTGTATGGGATTTTGGCCTTGAATCAATTAGTTAGTTATTGTTTGAAAATAAGATTTGTAAGTCATGTAGCTTAAGTGATTATGTTGGAGAATGTATTTAGACATATGAATGGTCCAATGCTAGGGTTTGGATAATATAAGCAAGGAAATTTTTATAGCTTATAAGTGTTGACATCTTTATACTTAGATAAATGGATTCTAGAGTAATAATTGACGAAAAGAACATCTAAGTGAATATAATAGATGGACATGTCGTGGATTGTAGCATATTGCCATAAAAGAATAAATAATTTTATAGTTGTTTTTTCTCCATTTACTAGGGTTTGTTAAAATAACTCTTGTGTGTTGGTCACCAATTTTTTTTTAGTACTATTATTTATTTTTGTTAAGTTACAATTTCTTTATGGTATTAGTCCATGCGATATTTATGATCATGAATGGATATCACATGAATGGAAATAGTAAATTCATATTAGCATTTGCTATTAAAATTGTTGAAATATTTGATTATAGTAGTGTTAAATGTTGTTCTTAGTGGTTATTAGCATGTTGTCAAAGGTGTTGGTTACTAAAGTTTCAACATTTTCAAGGGAATTCTTATTAAACCCATAGACCCATTTGCTATATTTTTTGGCATGTTATATTTTTAATTCATTATAAATGAATTCTAGGGTCATTAAAAGGATAAAAATATGAGGCTAGATAGGACTCTCAACGGTCACAAGATATCCTACATTTGAACACAAAGTAGAAAGGAACTCCATGAGATTTAGATTAAAAAAGATAGGAAAAAAATTGGAAATGATAATCAAAGGTAAGTAAGATATGCATTTTATAGTTTTTGTTTTGTCTTACTATTTATACATGTAGATATGAGAGACTATATGAGTCACTTGGGAAAAAAGTCTCCATTTAGACAATGAATCAATGTGAAATGGTAAGATGAGTTGGGTAAGTTAGGTGGAAGACCTAAAGAAAGGTATAAATATACTCATAATTAGGTGTTTGTTAGGAAATTTGAACCTTATTTTTTTTTTTTAGAAATGTGAACATGGTATATTTTAATAAGACCTAATATTGAGTGTGGTTAACAAGTAGACATCATCAAGTTATTGGAGAAAGTTAAGAATTGGGGAGAGTAGAATTATTAGGAATCAAAATTTGATGCAAAGAATTATAATAAGGAAAATATATCATCATCCTTTTTGTAATATGGGAATACATTGGAGAAAGTAGGATTGATGAACCTGGAAACCAATAATTAATCTCTAAGGGACAAACCAATTCTAAGGGGGTGACTTGTCAACACACAATCATAAGTATTGTCATTGGACGTGTTGATATATTGAGTTAAATAAAGTTGACCAATTTGAAAACCAATATAGGGGTTCCTAATACATCCTCAAGTTATACCCAAGTTAAGAGCTAGTTAACAAGGGCACTAGTCAATAGGATCATCTTTGGAGTTAGCGAAGGAGGACATAAGAGAAACTAGGGTTAACGAATCTAAAAAATCATGTGAAATGGATCTAATGAAAAAATTGAAATAGTGTGGTAATTAATATTAATCAACCTATAAACTTATCCCAAATGGATCCATAAGAAAATTAATCCTAAAGGGAAGGATTAAAAAGAAATGGCCACCAATCAATGGGATTGTCATTGGTGTAAGCTAGGAAGAGATCATTAAAGTGTATTTACTAAGACTTGAACACTAACAAAATGGACCCAATGCAAACATACCAAGCTAGCAAGGAAACAAATGCCTCCCATCAGATGCAACATGAAGTTTTCCTAGGACAAATAATGCAAACTCTTGAGGATATCATGATTCTTAGAATTTTGTTAAAGAAATTTTAAACCACATGATGGAGGATGTACAGAAACAATTCCAAATAATTTTAAAAATACTTTGGATGGGATAATAGAAATTGAAAGAGGACATTTTGCACTCAAGACATTTGATCAAGGAAACAATTTTTTTTTTGATAAAAGGATCAAGATGAAAAATTACAAGGTAACCTCGTTGGAACCCTTGTTTAATGTGTTTTTTGCCAAGTAATGTAACTCCCATAGTTTGGAATATGTTTCATAGGATGGAATGAATGTGCATAGGATGCAATATACATTGTGTTGTGCCCCATGTTTCACCCTCACACTCTCACTTAGGGTCTCAATGTTGGGGTAGGACCATCTTCATATTCCACTCTAGGTCTTCAATGCACTACTTAGGCCAAAGGGGAAGTATTTGTTGGAATCCAAAGTTTTCAGTTCATTTCGCGCACACGCACAAAATAAATTGTGTGTGATCACTCCAATTTTTGTGCACGTCCGTTCTAGTTTTTCATGCGCTAAAGAAAAATGCATAGAGAAGGGAAAGAAGAGTGCGTTGAACTGAGTTTTGAGAATGCATGCCAAGTCTGAGGCTTATCGAATGCATGTTGGTCCCATATTTGATGTGTAATAGAAATAAAGAAGATGCACACTAGAATCAAGAAAGGAGTCATCGGGAAATGTTCTCGTGTGATTATTGCCATCAACACATGGGAATGTGGAGCTGAAAAATATGAGATAGAGAGGTATTTAAGATTTCCCTAATTCAATAAGGCTATGTGGACTACAGGCAAGAGCCAGAAGTGTGCGAGGTATTTTTTCAGTAGAACCCATGGAGTAGAGATGAAAGAGACATAGATATCGAGTAGATAAAGATATAAAAGGAAGAAGTGAAATAATAAATAGATTTATATGGTTATATTATGAAGGACTTAGACACTTTCATAGAGGATTCAATCAGTCATAGTGGATCGAACTCACTCTAAGCCTTTGTAATGCTATAATGATTCTGAATATAAATCTAAATTTGTCATATGTCTGAGATATAAGAGGATGTGTCTTGTGCATTGTCTTTTGTTTCTGTGGAACTATCTAAAGAAGATATGAAGCTCTATTATTTTTTAATGTAGTCTTCTTAATGTATATTCTGTGTTATGGAATGGAAGGAATAATAAAGTGGTGATAGTTCTGATATATTATGTGTATATCATGTGTTATTTAGATATATGTGTGTATTGTTTTACTTATTAGAACAATAAGTCTTCGGATATGGAATGTATGAAGGGAATCTTGGATGGATCCCAATTTGTTTATTCCTTCTGTAAAGATCCCAACCAGATTTGATTGGAATATTGTGTTTTTATTATGTTTTATGTGTTTTATGGTTGTGAAATTTTGTCAAACACTTTGTTGATTTTAGTCTCTTAGGTGGCATTGGGGTTTATAATGATGTTTCTTTGTGTGTTTTCAACAAGTAAATGATAGAAATTTAACAATTGTTTGTAATAAACAATATGAAAGACAAATATCACAAGAAATAGCCACAAATATCTCAGATATGATTTATTTATAATAATAGATGTCCTCATACAAAAGTGGAGTAGAAAAGGAATACATATAATAAAATAGAGTGTGTGGTTCATGATTCCTCCAATATGAAAGATATAAATGGATATATAGGCTTCCAAAATCCTCTCCAAGATGAATACCAAGTAACACTGCAATCCAATGGATACCCTCTATTGTATGTGATGCCCTCTCTCTCACAATGAACACTTCTTGACTGGAATGGTCCTATGAAAGTACAACCTCCTCTTTGATGGACTCAAACCTCTACAAAACTTTGTGAGAAGATAGATATTGTGATGGATAGAGGATATGATTAATCTCTAGGATGTAGCTCAATTGGAACACCCCAAAACAACAATGCCTGTAAGAACATATGTGCCCTCTTAGCTCTGCAACAACCTAATAATTCCACCTCCAAGAATATGGCTGCCAAACCCCTGAAACCAACTTCCAAAAGGTAGATAGGGGATTAGGAAACCCCAATACAAAACCTACAGTCTATTGGGAAAGGTGTTCCCCTCCAGAACACAATATCTCTAAGGATAATGTGTCTTCCTCAAGTGGAAACTCATCCTCCTGAATGGTAGAATGAATGGGCTGAAGAAACTACTCAATCACTAAAGAAAAAATGCACCATGGTGATAGCTAGAACATATAAAGTGAGATCTCTCTCAATTCTTCTGTACGCAACCATCCACAAACTCCTCTTTCAAGAACAATGCACCCTAGCTCTGTAGAAACCCTCCAAGTCGCACCCTTCTTCCTCAAATGCTCCTGGAACTGAATAGAACTGATGTTGAATGGTGAGGGAGGAATATTTCACCTCCATGAAAAATTTTGGACGAGGTTGGGTGGAATATTTCACCTCCGAGACCAAGTTTGGACCAGTTTGGGTGGAATATTTCACCACTGAGTGGATCTCTAGGGTTTATTCTGCCAAAACCCTCAAAACGCCCAAGTGCATGGGCTCTCTAGCAAGAATCCATACATCAAAATGATAAAAACACATAATGAGAGAATATAGGACCCTCTCTCTCTCTTTTATCCCCCTTGTTCACATTTTCTCTCCAAGTGACTTTTAATTTATTTTATTATTCCTTAATTAAATCACTTTAATTAATTAATTAACCATTTTAACTCTAAAAAGTGATTTATCCCTCCTTATGGCTTCTCTGACCACTAAAAGTCACTTCTCAACATCTTATCCCGTGGTTCTCTTCCTCCCGATTCCATTGGGCTATTAAACTAATATATTTATCCAAGCATTATTCCCAATATGGTCTTCTTAGTGAATTTAATTAAAATATAACCCATAATAACTCAAAATTACAAAAATCATTAGAATGCAACGAAACAAAATCCAAGTTGTGTGGAATAGATCCCGATGATGAAATATGATGAACGATGCAATTCAGGCCCAATAAAACCCCTCAATAGCTCTGGAATTCTCTATCACACCCATCTGGCTACTCTGGTTAGCATAACACTCTATAATATAATAATGTCCAAAAATGGGGACATTACAATCCTCCTTGCAAGAATATTTCTTGTCCTCAAGAAATAACTAAATCAATATACATATGATACTGGGGTCCCATGTCCACCTGTGTGAACACAATAGACTCCCCTCAAAGTGTGTCCCCTCCAATTTCTCACCATTCATGACACCTGATGGCTCCTGATGAGTAGAATGATCAATGGCCATAGAACCTTAGTCAACTCCCCAAGCAACCACTTTACTTGAAACTCAACTCCATCAGACATTGAACTACCAAAAACTCCAATCCCTAGATCCCATATCAAGATGTGAACTACAATTCCCAATGAAGTATAGTCCTATAACATATCAACACCATGAGTCTCCTGGAAATAACACATGACCTCAACCTTAAATGAGCTTGTCCTCAAAAACCATACCAAACACAACACAACCTCCACCAACTAAATCTACTGCTTCCATAATGAGTTACTACAAGACCTCAATGAACCACCATCCAGTGATGTGCTCCCCTCTATACGGAATCTCAATGGAAAATCAAAGTGACTTTCCCCTGCAAAGATCCATGTGCCTTCATCAGTCAGTGAAATTACCAACCCTACAATCTCAGGGTCCCATGCTAGCCTCTGACATGGACCATCACGTTGATGCTAGACTACTTTGATCATGACTTTCATCTCAAGGTATACATATTCGATCCCCCACTCCTAGATCCTCATGCTAAACCTGGGAGGATTGGGTCTTCTATAAAAAATATGAACCTGTAAGGGTATCTGTGTGAAATCAACATCTTCCCAACCATCTACATCCTCAATCATGAGTATCAATAGGGATAACCTATCTTGCCACATAGAACAAGCCCCCACAAGCCCTAACAAAAAAATCCAATTGTGAAATATGTTGCTCTCTAACGCAACTTGGATCATCATAAGATGAAACAACCCACTAACCAAATAGACTCTCGGATCCCATTCCAAAATTGTAATTTCATCACTTCCAATCCCCACTAACCGTTGATGTGTCATATTGATAACTATCAGAACCCCTCCATCCTCATCCCAATGAGAATCTAAATCTGTATAACCCTCTGATATATTCGTTATCCCATGGCCTACGATACTCTCCCTCATGCCTAGGGCCTCAACTATTTGTCTCTGATGATCCACCCCTATCCTTCTGTATGCAATAAGGTCACTCTTGTCAAGTAGTATCTATCCACCAACTCTCCATGTTCCCTGCCACTATCTATATTCCCATGTGCTATTGTCAATGATGAAAGTATCGGGAAAGGCTATCAGAAATATCTGCAACCGAATGTAGGACTCGAAAGTATCATATTCTTTGGTCAATCCAAAGTATTTGACCAAAATCTCATCCACTGGAACCCATGGTGAATAATCATCTCTACTCATCACTAAAATCCAACCATCGGGTACAACAATAGATAAATCCACAAACTATTGGTCAATCACTCTCCCTCCATCATCACTCATATAGTTGCTACTACTGTGAAGGTGATCTCCCAGAACTATGTGATGTTGCAAGGGAGAGGAATATCCATGCTCCACTAAGTGTGTCTCCTCCCTACAATCAAATACGTCCCTATGAATCCCATTATTCACATAGACATGCTCCTGTGAACTATATCTCATCATCATCTGTCCAAGGTGTACTACTGGATCAACCTTTGTGTGGATATCAACCAATCTTGGAACGAAAATGAAAGTGTCCTCGTAACTGGCCTTAGATCTAGAATCCCCATGTTTTGACTCTCTGTTGAGATAGATATAGTGTATCTATGACCAGTCTCCTCAAAGAACTATTGTAATCCGGACTCTGATTCTTGAAGGGTTATTTGTGTGCCTTCCAAGAATCCTCGTGTTCTCACCAAATCATGAGTGAGTCAATCCATCTCCAATTATTTCTCCCTCAGAGCCTTATGATACATCTTACCAACCTCCAATAGGTAATCTTTGTCCATCAACAATGGCTAGTAGTCAACCCTCATCATATTCACTCTCTCTTTGAGAGTATGAAATTCATCCCTAGAAAATCCCCCATTTGAACTATCATGTGCCATTGATTCCCTCCAACAATAATATGCCACCAATTAATGTGTGTCATAAATGTGTTTAGTGGCTTCCATGATCATGTCCTCATTGAATCTCAACTGACCTGCCAAGTATCATGACTCTTGATCACAATCTTGTTGAGGTGCTACCTCATGCCTCCCACTGCTAATCTCAACAATGGAATCCCCAACAACATACTCCTCAAAAGATAAGGCACTAAATTGCCCCATGTCCACTATGCTACTGAGTCCTCCTGTATGCCACTACACTTCATCACCAAATGATATCTTCATATGAATCATATTGTATCATGTATGGGCAGTTGTATCCTCCTATGCACTCACTCTACTAATGTCATATGCATTTGGATCCCATACAAATGTGTCTAGACATGATATGTGGTCATCCCAATCAATAAGGAGTGCATCCTCATCACTGTAGACCTATCCTAGAAGTGAGTATCCCATCAAATTGTCAGTCTTCACAACCTGATCAAACAATGGTATCTCCAAAAGAGGTGATTAACTCTCCTCATATTGATAGGTATGTGTAAGGTCAATTGTCTCTAAGTCATGTCTCTCCTCTTGGGTTTGCAGATATATATGTCCTTGGTGCACAATCCTCACACAAGGATCCTCCACCATATCAGAAACGTTATTGATATCCTCATGTGTTGTGGCTATCAAAGGTGTCTAAGAAGATGGAAAATGTGTCACTGTCATCATAGAAATCTCATCATCCTCCATGCATCACTTCCTGGAATCCATGTATACACCCAAGCATAGTTCATCCAACCTCCTAATATCATCATGTCTAAGTGATAACACATATGAATCCTCACATTTGACACCATTGTGTTGAAGTGTTGAATCCTCAATATTGCCTGATGTGGAAGATGAAAAACATGCACTATCATCATGTCCATCCAACTGTCCCTCATATGCGCAAGAGTCACTAGTATCATCGAACTTCTCTACTTAGGAATCTATGGTTGCATCCTCATGCATCTCCTCATACTCACTATCATAGTGCACCTAAAAAATGTGCACATTCCCTTTACCCCTATATCTGTGATCTGGCTCCCAAGGCTCTTTGCAACTGTAGAAAGGTTCCTTACTCCTAATGGGTGTAGAATCAATCTTTGCTTCCTTCCATATACTAGTTGGTAGTGATGTATCTACCTCCTTGACTGATTTTTCTCTGGTTCTGTTTTACTCTACTATGTTGACCCAATGTGTAACCTCATATTTTCCCCACCTATGATTTTTTATGGATACAAATTGTTGGAATGTTACTTGAGCCCTAAATCTCTCACTAAGGGTATAATATTCCCTTTCACAATATACAATAGCTCTAGAAAAGTCCATAAAATCTATCTCTCTTTATGGAATACCCCTCATGCTGGGAGGAATCTTCACTCTGATACCATTGTAAAGTTCCCAACCAGATTTGATTGGAACATTGTGTTTTTATTGTGTTTTCTGGTTGTGGCATTTTGTCAAACACTTTGATGATTTTAAACTCTAAGGTTGCGTTGGCATTTATAATGATGGTTATTTGTATTCTTGCAGCAAGTAAAATATAGAAATGTAACAATGGAATGTGCTCAACAAGACGAAAGACAAATATCACAAGAAATAGCCACAAATAGCACAAGAAATAGCCACAAATTCCTCAGATCTAATTTATTTATAATAATATATGTCCTCATACAAATATGGAGCAGATATGGAATACATATAATAAAATAGAGTGTGTGGTTGATGATGCCTCCAAGATACAAGATATAGTATTCCAAAAGCCTCTCCAAGATGAATACCAAGTAACACTGCAATCCAATGAATACCCTCTATTGTATGTGATGCCCTCTCTCTCACAATGTGCACTTCCTAACCGGAATGGTCCAAGGAAAGTATGACCTCCTCTATCACGGCTTCAAACCTCTACAAAAATCTGTGAGAAGATAGATACTGTGATGGCTAGAGGATATGAGTAATATCTAGCATGTAGCTCAATTGGAGGATCCCCAAACAAAAATGCCTCTAAGAATAGATGCACCCTCCTAGCTCTGCAACAAGCCAATAATTAGACCTCCAACAATATGGATGCCAAACCCATGAAACCAACTGCCAAAAGGCATATCAGGGGTTATGAAACCCCAATACCAAACCTCCAGTCTATTGGGAAAGGTATTCCCCTCCAGAACACAAGATATATAAGGATAATGCACCCTCCTCAAGTGGAAGCCCATCCTCTTGAATGGTAGAATGAATGGGATGTAGAAACCACTCAATCACTGAATGAAAAAGGCACCCTGGTGATAGATAACACCTCTGAAGTAATATATTTCTCATATCCTATGTCTACAATCCTCTACGAACTCCTCTATCAAGAATAATGTGCCCTAGCTCTGCAGAAACCCTCCCAGTTGTGCCCTACTTCCTTAAATTCTCTTGGAATTGAATAGAATTGATGTATAATGGTGAGGGAGGAATATTTCACCTTCGTTACCAAGATTGGACTAGGTGGGGTGGAATCTCTCACCATCGAGCTGATATCTAGGGTTTGTCCAGTCAAAACCCTCAAAACCCCCAAGTGCATGGGCTCTCTAGCAAGAAGTAAGACATCAAAATGATAAACAACATAATGAGAGAATAAAGGCCCCTCTCTCTCTTTTATCCCCATTGTTCACCTTTTCTCTCCAAGTGACTTTTACTTTATTTTATTATTCCTTAATTAAATCACTTTAATTAATTAATTAACCATTTTACCTCTAAAAAGTGATTTATCCCTCCCTATGATTTCTTCGGCCACTAAAAGTCACTTATCATCATATTATATTGTGGTTCTCTTCCTCCCAGTTTCGATGAGCTATTACACTAAGAGGTTTCTCCAAGTATTATTCCCAATACGACCTTCTTAGTGAATTTAATTAAAATATAACCCATAATAACTCAAAATTATGGAAATCGTTGGAATGCAATGAAACCAAAGCCAAGTTGTGCGGAATGGATCCTGATGATGAAATATGATGAACGATGCAAGTCAGACCCAATAAAAACCCTCAATATCTTATGAAATCGCTATCACACACATCTAGCTACTATGGTCAACATAACACTCTGTAATACAATAATGTCCAAAAATGGGGACATTACACTTTCATCCCTGACACAAGACTTTATCATCTATGTAATCGCCTCTATGTCTTGGGTGAGACCTTCCTCATCCTTGGTCGAGGATTGATATGTCGATGCTCTGGAGTTTTTGTTGGTCAACTCTGGACAAACTATAGGTCTAAACTCCCCAGTGTTAATAAGGATACACAAAAGCATGGAACAAAACACCAAAAAATGGTTTTGTTGTCGAGACCTGGAAGTCTTGTATGGAGCGATGAAGGTAAAAGATGAGGTGGTATCCATATCAGAAGTAAATTCAAGACTGGATAACCACAAAATAGCATGAGTTTTCCCTGCAAGAAACCTAAGGACTGAGAATGAATGTGAATCAATGGAAAGACAGGTATCTCTAAACTAATATGAATTAGCTTTTCTTTGTTGAATTTCCTTAATTTTTGTATGAATGGCTGAAAAGGAAAACTACTACAAATTATACCGTGTGGCCTTTAGAACCGATGGTTTGGGATCAAGCTACACTTGATAGATTGAAAGTGTTGGAAAATAAGTGGACTCAGGGGATTGATTTCTAGTTTTCTCGAGTAAGGGAAGGCTACATTATTGAATTTTCTGTCGAGTACACCATATGTTCAGTCTCAATTGGCCAACCTGATGATGCAACTAAAGGCTACATTATGAGATGGTCACCATATGTTCTATATATATGGAACACTCGTCATTGTAATAATACATTCATATATAATATCATCTCTTATGAAAACAAAGACAACATGGTATCAGAATGGGACCGAGCTTAACTCCCTCACAAGAGGGCATGGGAAAATAAGAGAGATAGCTTGGTGTGGTCCATCTTCATAGGGAGTGATGAGGTACATATGCATTGTGGGGTAGTGGACATCCTGGGGACATGTTGTATATATTTGAGAGCTACCCACATGCCTTGGATGCATTGGCTGTGAAGTCACAGGGGTGCACATGATGAGGTACAGATGTATTGCAGGGTAGTGGATGTCCTAGGGACATGTTGTATCTATTTGAGAGCTACCCACAAGCCTTGGATGCATTGGTTGTGAAGTCACTGGGTGCACATGATAAGGTACATATGAATTTCGAGGTAGTGGATGTCATGGTGACATGTTGAAGCTATTTGAGAGATACCCACAGGCCTTGGATGCATTGGTTGTGAAGCCATGTTGTACTATGGATATCTGATGAGTCTAGAGTGAAGTTTGTATACTTCAGAGACAAACTTTGGCATGATGAAGAATGTCTCCCTC
>JASDQU010291751.1:0-11804 GCA_032191745.1 Picea mariana
TATGTTAAATGATGCTTTCCGTTATATTCCTTAGTGATTGTCCTGATGTAAGGGGTACTTAAGCGGACGTGGCATATCTAAAGATATGATATAATCAAGCTATTTAGTGTGTAGTGGATGGTACCATTGAGAAAGAACAGAAAGGTATCTCTAGGCTCAACTCTCTTTCTTCTTTGTAATTTATTGTGATGTTTCCATGACTAACCGCTAATCAGACCTCCTTCTTACTCTTTAATAAAGATACTTTACTCACTTACTTAGGTTTCTTGGGAAAACTGTATGCTTGACCTCTAAGCTTGATGGTTACGATATCACTTCCTTATATAGAGGTGAAGGTTCAAGAGTAATTGCTTTTTAAGATGCCTTGGGAAAAATAAGATGAAAGTCTTTGCAAAAATATGGCTAATTACAACAAGTCATTATTCATTTGATGCTTAGCAGACAACAAGGTTCAAATATAGAAATATTTTTAAGAAAAATCCTTCTTTTATATTTCCTTGAAACTGTCTACTCCTGGTGAAATAAATACCTACATAAATCTCTAGAATTGTTCGTCAAAAACCACACTCCAAAATATAAAAAACTAATGAGATCAACAAGATCAAGTCATTGGAACATGTATCTCATAGTTATTTTATTAAAAGAAAATGTAAAATGAGGCTGCATTATACTTTAAGCTAAACTAACAATACATAGCTTTTATTTATTATCCTACCCTACCTAAAAAGAAAGGAAAATCTTTATTCAAGTGTAAGAACTTTTCCAATGTAACCATGTGCGAAGCAAGATAAGAAACATACTCATATCCACATATAAAAAAGTTAGCGCAATGATTACTTGGATATGAAGAACCAACCAACCTACTTGTTTTGGCATCAGAAGGTGTTGAAGAAGAGAATAGTATTGTGGCCTGATGACATCTTGAAACCAAATTTCAATGTAATCTTGATGTTCATCAACAATAATTTATATGCTCTCCTTCATCATGCTATGCAGATCCTCTTCTTTTGGATGATTGATTTTTGAAGTACATAAAGGATCTGCAGAGATGGATGTTGACAACTCCTCAATCTCAGGTCTTAATGATTGCTCTCCACTGGATGTAGTCCATAATTTTTTGGCTTCCTTCGCATTTTGGCAAGGAAAATCATTTTTTAGCTCATAGGACCTTGATTCTTCTAATATTTTCGGAGAGGTAGACATGTTCTTGACTATTGTCAAGATGTGTTCTTTATGAAAATAAGAGATCCCAGTTGTTGCTAGGATTTGAGAGATTTCTTCAAAACTAATGGTCACCTTTTAATTCATTCTCCTGGTGGTGGTAGGGAAACAAAGGTTGTGTTGTTTGGTTCTGCAGGGGGCTCGAGTGGTTTTGCCTCATGTCCCACTATTACTAATGCTTCAAATTTTGTTCTATAGTGCTCCCTATTTTAGTCTCTTCAGAGACTGCTTTAGCTCTTTGGGTTGAGCTAGCTCCTGTTTTTCGGTATCGGTCTGCGGAGTTTATGAGTGGAACGTTCCTTCCCCCAAAAAGGTTAGAAGGAACCTTGGTTGAAAGGTCTGATTTAGATTTAATGTATCTACCTTTTGGGTCTCTAGGTGTGTTCATGAAAGAAAACACAAACAAAAAGAAAAACTACCATTGGGTTTGGGGGAACTTGCTACAATAGATGCGCAGGTTCTTACCTCTCGTCTTAAAGTTCCCCTGCCGCCAAAATAATGCTAAGGTTTAGAAATGATCTATTTCCTAAGTATTTCCTACATTGAGACAACTCCTCGACAACGATGCCAAAAATGATGGGTGTTCTATATGCACTAAAAAACACTTAAAAACCCTCAATTAAATTGTCAACCCATGGTAAGTACACTTAGAGTTGTAGCAATATATATGCCAAGGTAGAAAGGATGGAGGTAGTATAGTCTAACTAAGGAAGTGGCTATCTGAGAACTAATCTATTCAAGCAAAGGCTAATAATCAAACCCTATCAAGAAACTTAAACTATTTACCCTAAGTAACCTTTGAACAAAGGATTGATGGATTGTCCTAGGAAAGCAAATGGAAACCCTACTTAAAGAAAATTAACTTAATCATGAAAATAATCAAAAGAAAGCTATCTATTTAATCTATCTAATGAGCGATAACAACAACAAACTACTTTAATTAAATTACTCAAATTCAATAAGCAACAACAATTAAGCAAATGAACAAGCAAACAACTATCCTATTAAAGCAAGTAAATAAGCAAGCAACTACCCTATCAAAGCAAGTAAACAAGCAAGAAATAAACTAACTAACCTATGACAACTTCTACAACAAGTTAACTAATCAAAATCACTCAATAAGCAACTAATCAAATTAATAAGCAAGTAAACTCTATTCTTAATTTAAACTTCATAATTACTTCTAATTTACGAAATGAAATCTTAATTTACTAAATTCAAAGCATCATGACAATAAAAGTAATCAACAACTAATCTTTAATCTACGATAAGAAAACTATTCTTTAATCTACCAAAGCAAGAAGATTATTCTCTAATCTACAAAATCAAGGAAACTACTATTCTATTTAATTCAATTGCATTGTATGCTAATGTAAGAAAATTCATACTACTTAGAGATTCATAACTGAAAACTAAACTCAATAATCAAACTTCGAATTGAAATTGCAACCTAGATCTAGAATGGAAATTGCATAAATTAAATTAAACTAATCCTATTTTAACAATTTAAATTGCAAAGAGAAATACTCATAAAACATAAATCAAATCCTATTTCTATTCAAGCATATAACAAGATAAGAAAACTAAGAACTAACTGAGCAAACTAGATAAGAAAATTGAAAACTAAATTCAAAACTAACAACTAGATAATCCATCGAAACCTTTACAAAGAAACCATTAACTAATTACTTTGTTTTAAACTCTATTTCAGCATCATAAATTCTAACTATCATCTAATCACACAAGGGTTAGTGGCTTAAGCTTAAGCTGTTTCCTATTTAGTTAGAAATACATTGCATACTAACTGTTCTTCATAATCAACCCACAACAAGAAACTGAAACAATTAAACTATAAACAGTAATTACATAGTAAGTAAGAAAGATACAAACACATGTACAAGAAGTAAAAGAAATGATAATTAGATAAATCAAATACACAAACTAGCTAACTAAATATTCACCAGACTGTTGGTGCCCCCCCAGTAGATCGTGGCTACTCCTCAAAGATGAATCACGAGCTCAAGGAACACGATATCAACATTAAAATGAAAAATGCAGTTTTACACAGTTTTAGCAAAATATGTCTGAAAAATGGAAAAACAGAGATGGACTATCCTTTTTCTCTCTAACACTATTTGTCTGACCACTGAGGTGGTATTTATAGATTTACAAGCTAAGAGGTTGACCACTGGAAGGGTCGACCTCCTCTAAAAACAACAAATCACATTCAATGTGTCTTAACCGCCGGTGGGTTCTAGAAACAAGGCGAGCCAATAATTGCCCAGCATAACAACCCAATCTGAGTTGTTAGAAGCTTAGTAGTTGGAGGCCACAAGCATGAAGAAAAACCATGTCTCTGATTCGCCCATCGTTGGCCACCGATATGATAACCGCTAAATCAACCATGGTTTTAGTGCAGGACAGAGTGATGGATGGAGTACCGGATGAAGATCCGGATCTAAAAACGAGCTGCGATTTTGCCTTCTGACACACTAAATGCGAATTAGTACCTGAAATCATTAAAAAATGCTGAATTACACTCAAAACCATCATAAAACATTAATCATGGCGATTTAACACAAAAAATCTTCAAAACTCTTCAAAACAGGAAAATACATATACACATTTGGTCAAAAAGGATCCAATCAACATCATTATATTAACCATATCGCTGGCCCAACAATAGCCTCTTATGCTTTTTCAAAGTCTCTAACACCCACTTGAGATGTGATATATTCTCTTTCTAGGTTGAGCTATAAACCAATATATCATATATGTACACTATCACAAATGAATCTAGAAAGGGACACAATACATCATTAATCAAACACATAAATGTAGTTGGTGCATTACATAAACCAAAATGCATTACAAACCATTCATATAGACCTTTTCTAGTCTTGAAGGTAGTTTTCCAAGTGTCTTCTTCTTTAATTTGTACCTGGTGATATCTCAATTTCAGATCCAACTTGGTGAAGTACTTGGCATGATGCGATTGATCTATAAAATCATTGATCTTAGGAAAAAGGTACTAATTCTTGAGGGTGATCTTGTTCAAATATATAGTGTCAATACACATTCACCAAGTCCCATCCTTCTTGGGTACTATGATTATAGGTGACCTGTTATAGCAAGATTTGCCTCACCCCATGCAATCTTGCACATAAGGTCTTTTTCCATTTTCCTGTGCAGACTTGAAGTCCTTTTTTTGCAAATCTCATAGCTAAAAATATAATTTTTCCACATATACACACCTTGCCTACTATACAACATGCATATACGCAGGTTGCACCACTAGAACCTGCGTACATCGGGAAATGTGCCAAAAATTGAAAAATGGTGTCGGGTTCCATGTCACGTCACGAGATCAATGATCCTTGGCCTTCCATATAATGGAAACATTTCGATGTGTCCCTTCAGTTACATTTGAAGGCTATAAATGGGACAAATCTGAGCTATGGAAAAAGAGAGAAAGAATTCAACTTTGAGAGCAAAGTTACTCTCGAGAAATTATTCACTTCACATTGAGTTTGCATCCCTTTGTCCTTTAAGTCTGAACACATTGTTCAGCCCCAAAGATCTTCCCTTACTAATTGAGAACTTCATTTCTCTCTTATATGAGATTTCCTTTGGTGGAGGATTGAAGTGGTGGAGGCCCAACTGGAAGGAACTTAGTTTCTCGATTCCGAACCGTGCCAACACAGAAGTCCGTAACTCATTCACTTTTGTTGATTATATATTAATAGAAATACTCTTTTCTCATCCAATTAAATATCTTGCAAATGTTTGAATTATTATTCCATGTCATATTTTTTATGAATGTTGATGGATTATGCTATTGAATGTGCTAACATCATATATTATCACCATTATGCTATTGCATTGCTTGGTTGTTGAGGACTAGTTTCAGGTATATTGCTTTGAGTCAAGTGCTCAACGGTGGACTTCATCGGAATTTTGGACGAGGTAGGCCCCTTATCTTGTCTTGTTAGCATATTTGTTTATATAGCATACTTGAGATTAGATTTGATTTTTGTAGTCATTTCCATTTGTTGTGGTTGACCCCTAGCCATAGAGAGATTTTTGTCGTAACATGACCCGCAAGGTGAGGTGCTTGGTTGAATTAATCCGTGCTCTAGTAGTTGTTGCAACTATTTATTCACTTTATCTTCTTCTAGGATAGATTTTCTATACAACTTGTTGTGACCGCAACAACCCCATTTTTCTTTTTCTTTTACAAGTGAAAGGAAGGGGGGAACTTACTCAAATTTCAAACCTATTACCTAATCCTCTACTACTTGAGGTCAATGCCATCTCTTTGCCTAAATAGAGGAAGTTTGGGGTTTTATCTTGATTGATGACTATCTTTGATGGGTATTGATTATTCCTTTCGATCTATTGACTTCAAATGTCTTCATATGATGTTTCGTTGACATTTGTATGATGGAATTGACACATTATTTTCAGACTATTTGTTGATTTTGAAGTGCTTTATGATCCTATGTGGCTGCAAGGTTTGACATTCTATTGCATATCTTGGATAAGGTCGTGGTTGATTATTTGTTGATTGATTAATTCAAATTCTGTGTCCTCTTGTTGACATGTTATGCTTCATGACTTCATACTTATTCTCTTGCATACATATCCTACTCTTTTGTTTCAAATTAGCACATGTAGTCTTAGGACACTCATCTACAACCACCATGTTATTGCTGAATAAACCCAACACTCTTTTATAAATTGGTTTAAAAGCAAGGAATATAATGTTTATTGTACCAACTAGTCTTCTTTTGATTACATGGTTGATATCATTCTTTTGTTTTGTAGGAGCAGGTTTGTAGAGACACTTCATTCATGTGACCTCTCTAGCCTTGAGAATCCTGTGGGGGAATCTCTTAATCCTTGTCCACACCCTTGAATTTAATTCTTGCCATAGCTTCTCCTTATTGGGAAGTAGATTACCTTCGATTACAATTGCCTCGAGGCCCGAATTCCTCAAGGCTGTTGAACCCAACTTTCCTGTGAGCCTGTCCTAGAACCTCTTCATATTGGTTTATATCGAGCCCTCTGTTGGTCTTACCTTTCTCCAAAGCCCATTCCTACTATTGATTATGAGTCCTTGTCAAGATGTCGCATGATGCTGGTTAGTTGTTTGTCGTATTTACCCATAGTGTTCGGCGTAAGGACCTTTTCCTATACTTGGTGGTGGTGCTCTTGTTCCTTGTGATATGAGCTTGTCCTCCCTGTGAGATGTGGATAATGAGTGGACTAGCCTGTTTAGTACATTGGGTTAGAAACGATATTCTTTTTTCCACCTTTCACTACTTGCAACGTTAAATTGTTGCATCACGTGTCGTCCTTTCTCCTTCATCGCTTTCCCTCCATTTCAATCGAATCGCCACATCCTCGATCGCATATGTCCTCCCTCATTTTCGTAAGGTTCAATTTCATAATCCTACCCTATACGCCTTTTTTTGAATTTTGGCCCCCAGATGTGGAACCCTGATCAGTGAAACCCAGGGGACATGGAACCTCGACTTGTCTAATTTTCTCCTAATTTTCCAAATTTGTAATTATATTATATTATATTATTTTATTTTATTAATTTTTGTAAACATTTTTTATAAATATTTTATTTTAATTTTGTATATATTTTTTATGTTATTTGATTTTTGTTTTTAATTTATTTGATTTTGTTATTTTGTAAATATTTATATTTTATGTATTTTATTTAATGTATTTTTATTGTAATTTTAATTATTTTTGTTAACCATGTATGATTAATGAACTAACCATTTATTATTATTTAACATGTATATATTTTCTCATAAATGAACATAAAAAAAAGAAAAAAAAAACAAATCAAATTTCCTTTTTAATATAAATTTCACTAACGTTCACCACTCTCACCTACCCAAAATCCGACGACATCCAAACCCTAAATGCATTATCCATGGAAGAATGTGCACGTTTAAATAGTATTTAATATTATTTGTTTAAAATAAACGTGCAAAACGTAAAAAGTCAAAGCTCGTCGGTGATAAGTGGTTGTCGTCGAGGGAAGTAAAGAATGAGTTGATGAGCTTGGTGTATAATCCCGGCGATGACTTAAGAGGGGGTTATATATATATAGATATATTATTTTCTTATTTTTGTTTTATTTTACTTGTTTCTTTTGCTATTTCATTTATTTTATTTGTTTCATTTAATATTTTCTATTTTATTTATTTATTTAATTTCATTTTTACTTTTCATAGATTAACTAGTTTTTTTGTAGAATAGATAAATAAGGAACATGAATTGGCCTAATGGTTAGAAACATATGTTTTTTCCTCAGAGGTCATAGGTTCAAATCCAACGGGGGTAGGATAATTTTGGTAATTTTTATTTTTTACATTAACGAGGTAATTAGTTTAGTTTTTTTACATAGGATTAAGGTAATTAGGTTTTGTTAATTTTTGTTAATGAGTGTAGATATATGTAAAATAATGCAAATAATTTGGTTATCTTTGATTTTTATTTTATTTTATTTTCTAATGTTAAAAAGGGGGGGGGAATTGGAAAAAATCATGCTATAAGTCGTCAGTCCAATGTTGCCTGAGTTCTTAACCAAATTGTCAATGGGGGTTAAGCTATATAGTCACTAAGTGTTGATCTCTTATGCAGGTGGGATTCCTCTTTTTGTAGCTTCAAAAATCAATGGTCCAGATTAACCCACGAGCTTGATCAATGATTGCTAAGTGATGATGTTTAAATGACCATAACTTTTGGTACAAGTGTTAGAATGAGGTCCGTGATACCTTGTTGGAAAGGTATCGGATAGAGGAACGTAGTGGTATAGGTATCCAGGTTTAATATCTGATAAAAGACATTAGAAAATGTAGAGAACATACACCCACATATTTGGGGGGGAAACTGGCCATACCAACTTCAAACAGTCATATCCAGAGCTATTGGCAACGAAATCAGGCCCAGAGAGGCTCGATGGAAAGATGGAGGAGAGAGTAATAGGCTAGGATATAAAGTGTTGGATAATGTTGTGCAGAAAAGGTCTGAAAATGTAAAAAACATGTGGAACCTGAATTTAGATGAAGAACCAGATATGCAGACTTCAAACAATCATATCTTGAGCTACAAGCAACGAAATCAGACTAGAAATGGATCAATAGAAAGATGAGATAGAGGAAAAGAATCCAAAATAATTTCATTTAGCAGGACAAAGCTATAAATGCCTATAAATTTCCGAGGAACAAAAGGTAAATTCAATGGACATAGTCAATGATTGTTTTTAAATGAATATCATTTGCAAACTGGCCAAGAGTGAAAATGATCACCCATGAGTCTATTCAACTTCTCTTTGTAATGATCACATATTCATTTTAAGATGTGAGGAAATAAATGTAAGGAAAAGGAAATGAAAGTTCATGAGAACTGAATGGTCTCTCTTTCGTCTTAAAAAAGAGAACTCATAGGATAAGAAAAATACTTTTCCCCTTTGTAACAAAATATGGTACTATTACTTATGAGTAATAAAGAG
Organism: Picea mariana; assembly: GCA_032191745.1. Classification (NCBI taxonomy): domain Eukaryota; kingdom Viridiplantae; phylum Streptophyta; class Pinopsida; order Pinales; family Pinaceae; genus Picea; species Picea mariana. The sequence goes on from JASDQU010291751.1 coordinate 8,759, forward strand.
CAGGAGACATTTCAAAAATATGTGATGTTGATGTATGTATTGAATACTATTATTTATGCATTTATCTTCTAGTTGAGTAGATATGATTATGTTGTGTGAACTATTTTTGCACTCTGTTTTGTTTTCTTATGTTGTAACATGTTTCCTTGTGAGTACATAAATGATGTTATGGATGTATGGTACAACTATTTGTCTATGTATATGTAACATTGTTTTTTTAATTTATGATTAGACTACTTGAACTATTTTTGGTTTTGATGGTGTTATCTTTCATTGTACTCATTCTTTTATTTTTTCTCCCGGGATAGGTTAGAATTAGTTAGGATTAGATTAGTTTTCTTTTAGTTAGATTAGCCTTAGGATTATTTAGAAATTTTGGAGGATAGTTCATCATTTTCCCCCTTTTCTTATTTTAATTTGGAGCGACAACGAGACCCATATACTCGTGGGAAACACTACTCCAAATGAAAGTAGGTCTAATTGGGACCTCCCATCTAACGTTCTTCCCTATCTACTTGATATGCCATTTGGACCTGTTAATAGAAATGACGTTAGGAGGGCCAGATGACAAGATGAGATTGTGGAGTCATTATTGTTAATTGCTGTTTTAATTTACTGATGGTTCCATCCCAAATCCCTTTATGGAGATGCATTTCTGGTACTGTACCTCCCAAACCTCCTAGAAATATTTTACATTTCTTGTTGCAACTTAGATTTGATGGAGAGAGTGAAATCTCTGCATCTGAACATGATTTTAAATTCTGGAAATTTTGTGGTTCTCACAATATTATTGATGAATATGTCATTTGAAAGATATTCGCTCTCACTTTTGCAGGCTGGGTTAAGAGCTGGTGTGAGACTTTGTCTACCCCCTCTATTCATACATGGGAACAATTTATGCATGGATTTTTACATGTTTTTGAGAATTGTGATTATGATAAATTGTGTGAAGAAATTCTAGAGCTTAGGAAGAATGAAGATGAATCTTTTGCAGATTTTGTTATCAGACCTACTCATATTTTCTACAAGTTTCCTTTGGATGATAGGCCCTCTAACAATGATTTGATTTCATTTTTAGTTTCTCTTACCAATGAAACATATGAGCCACCAAATGAAAATCTAAATCATGTATTAATGTTCCTTTACATACCGGTTTGGATTTAAATAAAAATGTTGGAAATGCTAATGGTTTAGATGGAATTCGTATTTTTGGATATTTCTTTACTATGGGGGATACAGATTAGATAGTGAATTCTTTTTTGGAAGAAGTATATTTATCCTCTCACCACTCCATTACCCTTTTCTTTCTTTGTGACAAAAAAGAGACCTCTTGTGTTTTAAATTCAAGTTCATATTTTTATATAGTTGACCAAGAGGAGTGATCCAGGTGGATATCAGTGGCCACCCACCTTGTCCAACTAGCCCAAAATATTTTTCTGGCAAGTTTGGTAATTTACTATTTTTAGCAGTTTTAACTTCCGGGGCTATTTTGAGGGCCTAAATGAAGTTTTTTCAATATAGAGCTTCTCAATGATGTCCGAAGGCATCATTGATCTCCCAAAATTAATCTCCTTGAAAATACCTTTCAAACGGGCTATCATATTCCTAAAATCGATATCGTTTGCAAAAGTTATGACCCTGGGAAGTTGATGTACTAACTTACCCAAACGGGGCCCACATGACTTTTGGCGCTTCATCTCCTAGGGTTAGGTTTTTGGATGTCTAGGGTTTTTGGAATTTCCATTTATTGTAAGAAGGCCTTCAGAGCCACATTGTAATCATCTTCTTGCGGATGTGAGTAACCGTCACATCTCTTCTCAGAGATAAGCTGCCACCATTCTAGCGAGTCTTTCACTCTGTATTTTTACAGTCTCTGTACATTTTTTTCATTAATATAAATCGTGTATTACTGTATCTCTGTGTTTATGGTTGCATATTTGATACATTTATGTTATATTATTGGATATCCACGATATCTCTGTGCATTTATTTATTGTATCTCTGCTCTCATTTCATGTCAAAAATAATCCGGATCAGTGGTATCAGAGTAGGTTGCTATTAATTGTTTTTCAGTGCATGTCCCCGACGAGGTCCGAGTATAGAAATTTGGGTCTCAAGCTTGTCTCTCTTGAATACAATCACTCTCGCATGCCCAAGAAACCCTCCATGGTGGAAGAAAAGAAAAACTACGGAGCAAACGATCCTATAAGTCTGTTGCTTGAGCAAGCTCTCACATGACATAGGGACGCAATGATGGAGAATTTTTCCCACATGCTTCAACACCTCCCGATAGCATCAGGCGCATCTTCATCAAGAGACCACTTTGGAGGCACCTCGCTTTTTAAGTTACAGGTTAATTTTGATATTCCTATATTTGAAGGTCAGATAGATGCAGATGCCCTAGATAAATGGTTAAATACATTAGAAGGTTATTTCTTTGTTCACAATTTTTCCAACAGAGAAAATATAATCTTAGCTCTCCTTAAGGCTCTCTCCCATGTCAAACATTGGTGGGAAACTTACTGGGAGTAAAGTTCCACAGAGGATTCTAGAATATATGGGGCCAATCCCACTTGGGATTTTTTTGTGGATGCGATAAAGGAACAATATTACCCTATTGGAAACTATGAGGACCAGTACATGAGATGGACCACACTACAACAAGAGAGGGGCCAAGCAGTTCCGAAGTTCACCAATACCTTCCATACCTTGCGCACCAAGCTAGGTATCAAAGACTCCGAACGACATTTGGTTCTGAAATATCGTGGGGCTCTACACAGATACATCCAAACTGAAATGGATTTTCTGGATATCTCATCACTTGGTGCTGCTTATCAATATGTTGTTAAAATAGAGAAGAAATTTAAGAACCAAAACAAATGGGAGTTTGGGTTTGCAAATCCACAACAACCAAAGTATGACAAAGACGACCATAATAAACAGTCTCCCAAAAACTAGTCCAAGCCACAAGAAAAGAAGGGTCATGGGAAGACAAAGAAGGACACCGGAAAATGGTGTGGTTTCCACAAAATACCCTAGCACAACA
>JASDQU010291753.1:6451-20003 GCA_032191745.1 Picea mariana
TTCTGGTATACGGACAGGAAGCCATTCTCCCGAACGGGGTATATATTCAATCTCTTAAACTTGCTCAGGATTCTATAGGACAACCTTCATTGGTTATTAAACAAATAATTGATACCCTCCTCTTGATGGAAGAATAAAGGGAGAAAGAAAAATCAAAGTTCATTTCTCATCAGAGGATAGTTAAAAGGTGCTTTGACAAGCATAAGGCCAAAGAGAAGAATTTTTAAGTAGGAGATCTAGTCCTGAAATCGGATAGAGCGAATGAGCTGAAGGAAAAAGATTTGAAGTTTCAAAATCTATGGCTCGGACCTTTTCAGGTAGCCGAGAAAATTGGGGTAGGCATGTTTCAGTTGCAAAATCTGAGGGGGGAACCTGATGCCCTCCTGGTGAATGGCCAATCCCTAAAACAATATTTCTCTTTAAAAAAAAAAATATGTGTGTGTTTTCATGATATTTTGTTTTTAGGTAGGTTAATTGCACAGTTCTTCATTTTTGTTTTTCTTGATATAGTATTATTTGCGCTTTTAATTTTTTGTTCAAGAAGGCATTGGTTGACCTTATTTCATGTGATATAAAGAATTATGTTCCTAACTTGTGCTACATACAACATAAGAAACATTGGGAGAATTGTGGTTGTTTTTAAGGAGTTATGTATCTAAACTGTGCAAATAAACAACTATGGAAAAGTGATGAATTTTCTACCTAGTGATCTGGTAAATCCTAAAGGGAAATATGGTAAACTATAAAGGGCCACATATACCTCAAGACAAAATTAAAGAAAATTCACTTTAACCATCTCATTTTGCAAACAACAAACATCCTCCTCTCCCACTCGCTCAGGGAATTATGCCGAAATAAAATCAATTATATCAAATAAGTGCAAAGTAGGAGAGGGTATGCATATAAATCTATCAGGTCTATAGACGCTCGCTGGAAAAGGAGAAAGGTTTGTGATGTCAGGATGACTCGACCGAGGCTATGGACGTCACTGGTAGTGGAGAAACACCGTAGAAATTTAATGATGATAACAAAAAGGCCTGGTTCCAATGAATGCTTTCTTCGAATCTTGTCAAAAGAGGGTATGGGTCATTGTTACAAGAAACGAAGGTGGAATAAAGGTTGAAACCCCACAAGCAGGCCCAGATTCACCAACCAGGGAATTTCAAACGCAAGGATAGAAGAGGCTCTGATAAAAAACCAGTTAAGTTCTTAAGCAGCTTCTGCATCAGCTGAGCCGATGGAAGGAACAAAGATTTTGCTTTTGCCCAATAAGTCACCATTTGTTGAGCACTCAACACACCATAAAAATCCTTATCAAATTTTGTCACTTTTTGGTTACCACTTGTTTTCTGCACTGTCTGAATCGACTTCATTTGGGGAAATGTTTTATATTTGATTGTTTTCATGACTCTTATCACCTATTCAGTTTTGTTTGAACTTATGAAACCTCATTTCTAAAATACCTTAACACCTGAATTAAGAATAAATAGATAAACCCTGGACCTAACGTGCTCAGGTTCGACGTAAAAAAGAATTCAATTAAGTGAAGGAACCACACAAAAACAACATTCGTCGATCGTCGATCCTCATTGACATCGACAGAAGGCGGTTTTGGGTTTATGTAGGTTATTCGCATAAGGGTTCGAGAGATGGTCAATCCCCTTCGACATAGGTAAAATACAAGGAAGATAGACATTAACAAAGGATGTAAAAAAATCCTTGATAGTCGATGCCCGATGTGCTTTATCAGATCAAGGAAAATCCAGAAGGATCACAAAAACCATTTCAACAGCGATAAATTTATCTTTGATCATCGATCCCTGATGCGTTTTCAACATCAAGACATTTTCGAGGGAGCCAATCTGAAAGCACTTGTGTAGGTTTATCATCGATCACCAATCCTTGACACTTTTCGATGTCGGAAAGTTAGTATTTGGTTTTAGAACTAATGGCTCAAATAAATTAACGACTCTGATTAACACGAGCTCTGGTCTCAAATTCCACGTGTGTTTACTAGGTAAGAGGGTCGTACGGTCTAGTTCTATCTCGAGTCATTTTTGGTTCCCAAGGTCCCAGTCAAATGTTTGAGACAACTTTTCCACGTTAGCACTATACAGTAAGATCGATTAGCGTCGGAGCTTTTATAGGAGGATATCAACGAAAAATGTTCATAGGACAATCCTGACCCCCGATACACCAACTTGAAGAGCGGAATGATGGGATGTTTGCGACATTAGATATGATAGGATTTTGGACATTTAAGGAACTAGTTAATGTCTGATCTCACATTAGTTTCTACCCTATTCGACGATTAGACAACAACATCTTGAAATCGTCAATAGAACACATTACCACCCATGCCTCCACCATCAACCCAGGATGAATTTAAGTTTGAAATCCTCTAAAGATCCGGTGGAATATTTGTTGAAATTTCACTCATAACCTGAATTGAATGGCTAATGCGTCATGGTAAGACCATCCCTGTTTAAATCTCTAGAACCGTTATGAACAGATTCATTCTATGTGTAAGTGAATTCCAAAGCGTTTGAAAGAGAAGAAGGAGAAACTTGAGACTATAATGACCCTTTTGATCATTAAAACTAGGTTTAACAAGCTTCAGAGTTACAAGAATAATGTCGCTAAGAAATATAACCACCAACTGCTCACCGAGAGCACTAAAGCTGAAAGAACCAGAGATAGGAGAAGGTTCTTCTCCGGGGACCACAAGGTAGTTGGAGTACGCTCCCAGGGTGGAGCCTGTCATCAAAACCTCAAAAAATAAAGCTTTTTCCTAGACTCCAGCCTTCGGTGATACTGAAGCAAGAACTGGGTCCAAAATAATTCTCCCACAGTGGGGGATCTCTTGAATAGGATTAGTCGAGGAGAATACCCAGAATATATACCACACAGTGATTTGGACGTAAGGACGCTCGATGACCAGGTGTTATCGAACATCCAATGGTCATATTTACACATGGGGGTAAGTAGAACCCTGGTTTTCCCCTGCATAGAGGATTTGAAATGGCTCATCGACCAAACAGATGGGCAAAAATTATTGATCAACAATGAGAATGGCAGATGCGTTGAATTTTTCCTCCCAAAAGAAGTACTATAAGCTCAGGGACCCAGAGGAGTGGCTCAACACGGAATTTTTGGTAAAGTTATATGAGTTCCATGACACCATCCAGCTGATGGCCTCATGGTGGAAGGAGGACAAGAAGTTCACTAACTGGAGAAATGGCGGGTATGGAACAATTAATCCAAGGGAGCCATACATCTATTTCATGGCTCTCATCTACCGGTTATATAGAAAAAAGGATTGCTCCAAGTTTTTATAAGCATGGATGCCTTTGGCATACACAGTTGCAATCCTTGGGAGAAGCTTCAAATGGGGAGCAATAATCTCCAAACAATTAATCATCTGTGTACAGTAGGATCAGACATCGAAGGAAGGAGAGGCAGCAACTTTCTGCATGGCCTCGTATCTTCTCGATGTCATGTGCGCAAGGAACGTCTTCTCTGACATGAATCTGAGATGGCATGTTGTAGAGCTCTCGGTCCACGTCCACTTCAACGTGCTATGGGAGAATAGGTACAAGAAATATTACACACTCATTTGCGATGAATTCATTGCCCACATTTATTTTATTATTTTTAAGAAGGAATGCCCAAGGCTATCGATGACAACCAAGAAAATGATAGCCAAGGTAGGCCATTGGTACTTGGACAAGCACTCAACCTACATCAAGGTGTTCGAGGCCACCATAGGACCACATCTCCTACTAGCTCATGTCCCAGACCGAATCGTCCTGGGAGAAATGTGTTATCAGACCATCCTACAGGGCTATAATGCCACATTGGTCAAGGACAAGAAATGGGCTTTCATACCCTATGGTTTCCATGTGTGGTTCTATCTGGTAAAGGATATTTCTCAAGCCAAACAAGAAGGGTTTAGCCAACTTGAATTCAGGTTCCCGATAGGCTGATTCCGCAAGCACAACCCTAAATGCTTGGTCCTCCAACATGCTTCAAAAGTATCATCCTGTTGGTCATATTCTCACAATAAGTTTGAAGACAAAGTCTTCACAGAGAATGCCCAATACTGAGATGAGGTGGTGCAAAGGATGGCCAACCCAAACATGACTAGGTTCAAGGCCATGAGTGTGGATGAATAGATGGAAACAATAGAGAAGACATCTCAAGAGGCCCTCAGAGCCAGGGAATAAATCAGAGTGGTATAGACAACAAAGGCACAAAGAAGGGGATTGTTCTTGACACCTGAGGCATAGACAAGAGGATTTCTCTTGATGGCAGAGGAAAAGAGATTCATTGATTAGTTGCAGAATGACCCGAATCTCATAGAGATGACGAGGGTTCCTGTTGACAACCGAATAAAAATCCGAGGAGTACCAAGTGACCTAGATCCGATACAGATTGAAGAAACCACGGGGTCAGATAAACCTAAAGCTTCAACTCCACATGTCGGATCACCAGGGGAAGTTTCGGCTCAACCTGAGAGAGTGAGGACATCAGGGAGAACAAGTACACCAAATCCCCTGATTGATATAATAACCATCTACGATGATGAGGAGAGTTTAGAGGTGTCCCTGGTCAATCCGGTGAAAATCACAAAGGAAAAAAAATCTGAGAAGGCATCCACCCTGGGTCCCTATGCTTCAATTTAGAGCCACCTGCAAAATGAGCATGAGGTGAAACATGCCTTGGATTTAGATCCACTCAACATACTAGGAATCCCAATGGGAAACTCGATGGATGAGACAATATCACTCGAACAAGAAGGATAAATCACACAACAGGAAATCGTCATTTCAACAGTCGATTACGAAGTAAGTACCGAACCTGCCCCTCATTCCTCAGTTTTGACCAATACTTTACCACCCGATGAGCAACAAATAGAGGCTGAGCCATTGTGACATACATAACAGGTTCAGGAACCCAATATTGAACAAATATACATCGTCGGGAGCTTGGGAAACCCTCTTACTTGTGGAGAGAAACAAATCCCCGAACCTGTGGATGAGGTCGCTAATATACAAGCCATCACCTATGATCGATAGAGGAAAGCCATCATGAAGAGAACCACTAAGAAAATAAGGCTTACTTTGGACAGTTCCATCCTCATCACTACAGAGGAGAAATTGATCAGCATAGAGCATGCCAAGACAATCGAGCTTATTGACGCAGGGATGGCAATCACATATGCCACCCTGGATAGAGAAAGGAAAGATGAAGAGGAGCCAGTCATTGTGCTAAAGGATTTGGAGCATCGATGCCATTTGGAAAAATACTATCAGGACTCCACACAGGCCACGATATTCTTGAGAAGCGAATTCCAAGATGCCTACAACAAATTAACTAGTGAGCGACACCTTTTCACTGCAGGGATAGATGACTTCCAAGAATACACCCTTATGGCATTAGCAACATGCAAATACATGGAAAGATGGTATGAGAAGGCCCACCAAGTGGTGGAAAGAATTGATTACATTAGCACGGTTCAAAAGGGTCGAGACATTGAAGAGCATGACATTTGGGTGCTAAGGGACAACAATATCAATCACATAAGGAAGTTCACCAAATACTGGGTGAAGATGGCCCAAGAACCTCAGTGAAAGATTCAAGAGAAATGGGTCGATTATGAAAGAAGTTGGACCAAGATCAATCGGGCAATGAGAGACATCGATCTCCCAGAATTTGTCTCACCCAAGGACTTTGTCGACTTGCATGATATAATCAAACAACATGCAGAACAAGACTCATTATGGACTACAGAGATAACAAAGGTGGAAAACATGGCGCCATGTCAAGTACAACAGTTCATGGAGCACTCAATCAAGGCTTGGGCAGTATTACAATAGTTAAGTGCTAAAGTAGTCAAGTATCGGGCATGAGCAATGGAGATAAAGGAGATCCTTTCAGCCCCGATGGATCAACACAGATTCTCGTATGCCAATACATGCGAGGAACTCTTCATCAAATGGTTAGAGTATGAGAAGAGTCATACACTTAAGTGAAACCATTTGATGACTCTTAGAAGATAGAGAGATGAAAGCGCCATGTGGCAATGTTTTGTTTTACTTAGATTTCACGTTTGATAGTTATTTTTAGATAATAATTTGTTATAAATAAGAAGGTCAACCTTTTATAACAGGTCAATGGCTTTTGCAAAGACCCTCATTTTTGGAGTTGTAAAGAACTATTTCGGAGCTACCTTAATTGAGAAGTCTTGTTTATGACTAGAAACAAGTTTTTGTTTTACATCAAAGGCATGTTTCATTGGATCATATCAAGGAATTACTTCTGACTTTATCTCATGAATGGATGCTGTAATGAGTAAGAGTTTTTGAATCTATTGATAAGTTAGCTGATTCAATATTTTTATATTTATTATCTCTAATGATGGAAAGAAAATCATCGTGTTACTGTGTGATTAGTGATTAGAGATAAGGAAACTAATTTCCTTTCCATCATTTTATTGCATGTATGCTTTCTTTCGATAATTGTATCTCGGTCAATAATTGAAATACTAGCAATTTGATGTATTAGTACTAGGCTTGTCGTAGGTGTGAAAATATTTGTCTTCATGCTTGAGCACGAGGGTTATCCCGAGCTCATCCTTCCTCAGTAGTTAGTTTTCCCCCCTTTTCTTTTACCCAACTGGTTTATACCAACACCTATATTTTATCAGACCCATTTATAATATAAAATAAGAAAAAGAGAATGTTCAAACTGAAGGAGGAGTTTTCAGGACAAGATATATCATAAATCACTAAGTAAAACCCATCGATTAATTCGCTAGATCGCGAGATCTGGAGAACCATTCCACTATTAAACATTGCAAAGTCTAATTGGACCTTGGTGGTGGGTTTGGTTCTTGCTGTTGAGTTAAAGGGATTTAGGACCCCTCAACACTAACCAAGCAGGGTAAGATTCAGGAAAGAAGAATCCGAACAAGAGAGAGAGGAAGTCTATTCCAGTCAAGGATGAGTTATAATCCTTGCAAGAAAATACATGAGTAAATAGTACCATGGGTACAATGACCAATCTAGGGAGATTGGGAATAACAGTGCTCATAGTTAGAATATTGCATGGAATTGCTTCGAGGAAATGCATGTTTGCATAAAGGGAAGACAATGGATTTTCCATTAAGGAAGGAGGACCTTTAAATACTCCACTTGAATTGTGTAGTTGTTAAAGAAAATAAAATTTGGGTGGCCATGAGTGTTGGCACCCTGGTTACTAATGAAGGAAGATTGCTTGGGTGCATTCAAGAGAAACTTATAGTTTCATATGTACTGATTTGGGATCATGATACACATGTAGTGGGAAGTACAGTCCTGCTGCAATAATGAACGAGAATGAATAAGATCTATGGTGAAGAGGTTGGTTAATCTCTAACACTCCATGGCAAAGTGCTTGTCATAAAGTGTTCCAAACTTGAAATCAATGCAAGGGTGCATTGGGTATGATTGTGGCCATGAATATTGTCACATTGATTAAAGTCATTTGATATTTGAATTGTATTTGGAAAATTTAGTATGTTGAAAGAATGCTTATGGAAATAATGATATTTCCTTTTTCTATGTACCCTTGAATGGATGAAAATGACTTGGACTATTAGTATGCATAGTTTTGAAAATATAATGTGCATGAAAACTAACAATTTGTTTGGCTGATGAATGTTGAAATTGCAGGAAGAAAAGGGTCTTGAATATGATAGTGTTGTAAGCCCATAAGGAAGACCAATTGTCTGATGAGCTAGACTATTATGGGAAGAAAAATGCCATACTTTTGAATCCGGTTCCTGTGTGGAACAGATCTGAAAAACAAAATGTGGAATTTGGAAATCTGTGGGTGATAGATTTGCAAGAAAATTATGAATTTGAAATTGATGATAATATATCATAATTTTTATATACCTATGATATGGGTGAGACAAAAAAGATATGTCTCAGGAGGACAGGTGAAGGTTGTCAAGCTGGAAAGCATGAAAATGGCTATTGATTAGCACATGAGAACTCTATGGTAAGCCATGATCACCTAGAATATGTTGTGTTGTGGCAACACAGGTCGGAGGGATGCCTCAGAAGAGAAATTAAGAGGGATGACTCAACTGTAAGGCTCAATGAAATCTCTGGAAATATTCTTGTGTGAGAAATCCTTGGCAAGGAAAGATAGATCACCCAAGGGACTATATAGCAGAGAAGGGGATTCCTGAGCCTGGGCCTATAGGGTGAGTGACTGCAAGGAAGAGGATACTTTGATAATTCTCAAATGCTAATTATTGAGATCGTGCACACAATGGGTATGTCCAGGAAAAAATAGTGAGCCAAGAAAACAAGACAACCATGTGGATACAAATCCACGAACTGCACAGATAAGTATTGTGCTACATTGTGAAATCTTTTCCTCTTGAATTTTGAACAATAGTAATATGTTTTTGTATGAAATTTTGATTAATGTGCTTGTTGTCCAAGAATTAGTGAAGACAGGTGAAGAAGGCCAAGAGTCTGAAAATGACCTAACAAAGAAAGAGTGTCAAGACTTCTGAAGTAGCTGAATGAGAAAGGCATGACAGGTGTTACCAAGAAAGAACATTGAGGATGGTGTTTCTTTTTAAGGGGGAGGGAATTGTAACACCCCTATTTCCCCCAACTTGTAATTAATCATTAATCAGGATCACCATGCTATGGAATGGGAACAATGTAAATGAATTATTGTTTTAATTTCCAATAACTAACTGTGGGGGTGAAGCCTTGAAGTAGTAGCCATGATATCACTAGAGAAAAGAATGGGAAAACTATAAGAGAGGGTTCATTATGTCAAACGACCCTAAATTTCCCCTTGTTGGGAATAATAAACCCCATCCGGATCCCAAGGAGAGGAATTAGTTAATGAAGGAAGCACTGGTGGTTGAATAATAAACCACCCCCTTGAATGGAAGCATGGTCTGGCTGAGGGGATAGGAGGTTTTCAACCCAAAGTACCATAGAGTCTTGCAGACCAAGGCTGACCCAAGTTTCCTTTTGACAAAAGGAACATGATAGGTCGAGAACCATCCTGGGAAAGATATATAGAAAAGATACATGTGCTGACATTTGTAGAAAAAAAGGGGTGTGTGAGGCTCTGTAGAGAGAAAGAGAGACACCAGACAAGAGAACATGCACAGAGGAGAACGCGCGACCCAGATATACATAAGAAAAGATGAAGGTTGTGAGCTTGATGCTGAGGAAGCATCTGATAAACCTCGCAGGGTTGTTGTGACAAAGAGAGGATCTATGAGAAATGACATAAGTTCCCTAGTGATATCATGGCTTGGCACGGGCGTGGCCAGATCGCTAAGAATGATTGGATATGAGCCTATGGTTGGGTGGAAAGGAGAACACCCACAGTCAGTTGGTTGGTTGTAGCTTGTAATAGATAAGTACTTCTTATACCTTGTGCACTTAAATTGGAATGTATGATTTGAATGTCTCTGATGGTGATGCTTTGTACCTCTAGTGAAATTAACGATTATAATGACTAACTTCTCTTCTGTAAGTTGTTTCTTTTGAATGGGTGTAAGGTGATAAGTTTGGTCTCCAAGCTGGTTCGAAAAATGCCCCACTCTGTTTTGGAACTTAAGTTCTGTGAATTTGAAGGTGCTTCCTTCAAACCAGTAGCCTAAGATACCACAGGCTCGTGACCACGACCTTAACCAAATCTCGTTTAAGATTTGAGCTTACAGCTCGAGACTCATTAGAGGGTCCATATAAACAAGGCCTAGGAACCCTGGGTTAAGTTCGGAGGGAGCTAAGTGTTCAGGACTCTGGGACGTCATAGCCCTAGGGAAATAAGTATTGTAAAGCCCAAATTGTGTTGAAGATGACCTGTCGAGTCAGTGGCTTGACGATGGACCGACAACTGGCAACCATTTACCCATTACCATGGGATTCATCTCCACGTTAAACCCCGATCCACTTACTAGTCCTGAAGTAACATGGGCCATATATCTAAGCACACTCGAGAATTTCCATGACCGTTAGATCTACACCGAGGTCAGCTCGATGTTGACCGCTTCTGGAGAAAAAAGGTGTTACACCCCCAAAACTCTCGAATGCCAAATTTATGAAGTGACGTCGACCATCGATCCTCAAATCCTTTGGTATCCTTCTCAACTGTTGATCTAGGGACTACGTTGAGAACCCCTCTCAACTGTCTGATCAACCAAGAAGAGGGACTCATGTACAACACTTCGGCGAAGTCCTACTCCAAGAGGAAAGGAATGTGGAGTGCGTAGAACTCCCCGAACGCCAGAGACATGAAGAGACAAGGGTCCTAGATCTAGGAACTCTTTCGGACCTCCCCTGACCATCAGATCTAGGTCATGGTCAACCCGACACTGACCACTTCAGGATTAAGGAGGAACTCACACCACAGATCCCCCGAATGCTAAAGTTATGAAGTAACAGAGGTCATTGATCCAGGGGTTACGTGGACACACCTCGACCGTGAGATTGAAGAGCTTAGAAGGCTATCAGCCTGGAGTGATGTGGCACAGTGACATCATCCAAGGTAATGTGGACCCACGAATGACCTGCCACATGTCATTGGATTCGTATGTTTTTCAAACCCTATAGGCCCATTAACACGTGGCATGGTTCACCAATGGAAGGGGCCACATGTCATCTCTTCCTTGCCTCGTATCACACCTGGCACTCACCGCTTGGTCCATTTGGCGGGAGGAGTATGCGGGACCCACCTGTATGTTCCTTTGTATCTAGTACATCACCACATGCGAGGGTGGACCCTTCAGGAATCTGGGACTTTAGGCATCTAGAGGTTTGGAGTGTAGTGTCAAGGATAAGCCGAGAGGCCCAAAGGCCAGAGCCACACAAAGAGATTTTGCGTTCCTTTGGGAGTTTATAGCTACGAGAGGCTTGGGATGTTAGAATGTATGCTCTCAAAAGGGTTGAAGGCCGAAGCTACATGGCAGAACCTTGGAGTTCGGGAATTCAGGACTCTGGACAAAATGCGTGATGAGAAGAAAGGGAACGTTAAGCATCGAACGTCGAATTTCTCACTAGCCTGCGTGTTCGATGAGGATTAAGCTCGATCATTCGATTGGGTGATGGATGGACCTTCCCTATGGGAGGTAGTAACCTAGAGATGGTATGAACAAGATGAAGCCATGTGGGTGTCACATGGCCCTCAACTAATGAATGCCCGAAGAACTTCGGGAAGCCATAACTTGTAAACCAAAGGTCGGATTTGAGCCTGGTAGCAGTCGTTAGAATGCTACGAGTGAGTAGAAGAGGATGCAGACCTCATACAGAAAATTTAAGATGTTGAGGAAAGTGATATTTAGATGTCCCATTCCTTAAAATGATTTTTAAGGGGTTGCGTGTATTACAATGGAAGTGATGCACTAGCCTTGGAAGGCTCTTCTTTGCTATTGTGGTGGTTTATCTTAGCATTTTCCTTTAATTGGTAAGACTTTTTTGCACTGTTTTATCATTTGGTTTAAAGACAAGGTTATTTTGCTAGATATAGGTGGGAAGTATAAGGGAATACACCCCCACCTTAACCTCCATCACTTTATGCTTAAATTTTATTGGTTTAACATGGGTTTGCTAAGAGAAGTATAAGTGCATACACCTTCTTAGCATAAACCCTAGCTAGGGATACTTGCCTCGGGGACTAAAAGGATTCATGATTTTGAAGTTGTCCCTAGTGGAATCGAATCTATGCTATAAAACCCTAATCAAACTCTTCAATAACTCCTAATTTAAGAGTTGAAAATTGCCTAAAATCTACCCACATAATCTACTAAGTACAACGCATCCAAAGACTTGGCAACCTTAACTGACTTGGCAACCTTAACGTAGTGGCTAGTACTTGCCAAAATGACTAGTATGCTTAGGACCATAGATTCTTGAGCAGGGTTGTTGCTTCTACACATCGCATGCATGCTAAATTTATTGCTCCCATGAAATTTGAGTGTACATTGAAATTTGCTAGATTTTAAGAAAAGTCATATTTAGGTAAGTCGTGATGATGAAATCATCTTCATAAGGTAAAATTAAAATAACAACTGCTCTTGTTTATAAAAGCACTTGAGATAGGTTTCAACAGTGGTGTATTTAACATCTGGGTAGAGATCAGTAGATTCTCTTCCATCATCCCCAATCTCAAAATTGAACAAACAACCCTGCCAGAACCACAGGTATGAAAACATTACCTAGTTACATTTGATTGTATGAAAACATTACCTAGTTACATTTTTTTGCATTTCTATTTACAGAAGCCAGTATTTATTCAATGATGCTTCGAACCTAAACTTATCCGCTACTAACTTCAACCTTGTGGTATTTGGATTGCTCATGGTTTCTACTGGTATGTGGAGTGTTAAATATATTGTATCCTCAACAGACTAACCGTACACTGCCAGCTGTACTGGACAGTTGTACTTTCTATTTCTGTCTTGCTTTGAGCATATATAAGCTCAGCTATTTCCTATTGTTAGAGTACTTCTGAAGCTCTTCAGTTCTGTTCTGTACTTCTTCATACATTTGAATATACTATTCTTTTCTCTCTGCATTTCTCTGTCCTTCACAATTTATCATGGTATCAGAGCTACAGCAATAAGCCTCTTCACACAGTCGGGAGAGCAACTCGATCCTCACTGCGCAGAGCCTTACGGATCTTTAGATCACGAGACACAGACTCTTTCACAAGGTTTGGAGAGCAGTCCGTCAAACTCTTGAAAGATTCGCGCAAGGAGCCTGCAGAGGTTGCAGAGCGTACTACGCTCGAAAGAACGAGGAAGCAGAGACTGAGAGAGAAGAAACTTTAAAGATTTCTGTAATCTTTTCAAAGAATCGTCAAAAATTGACGAAGAAAAGCTGCAGGAGATGGAAACGCTTAAAGAACTTGAAGAAAACGTTCAAAATAGTTAAAGATACATGCGAAAGGCAGAATTGTTTAAAGATTTCTGAAATCGCTCAAAATCTGTCAAAGCTAGCAGCAGAAAACAAAGAATTCGTGAAATTCTTTCAAATCTTTGAAAGATTCACGAATCTTTTCTAACACAGGAGAAAATTCCGTTAAATTCGGGAAAGAAAGCATCTCAGGCGCAAAGAACAGCCATTGAAGCCGTGCAATTCGTCCTGCGAACAAATCCGAGGCGGGAAACCAGTCCAGAAGGGACAAGAAGAGCGCGAAAAAGGCGAAAGAATTTCAGCCATCAGATCTTGAATACAGGTCCGACAACCGTTGGATCAACAAGAAGTTGCACGACGGTTAGTCGTGAGGAGCACACAGGTTATTTCACTTAAGAAATCCCGACGTCATCTTGACCGTCCGATCAAGAGACAGGTGGCAAGATCCTATTCCATCGCAAAATCGGGAATCGGGAGTTGGACGAGCGAGAGAATTAGCTCTCCAAAAACCCCGATACGCGAAATCCCGACAAGATTTCAGCCATCCATTTTGGCCGGACACGTGGCGGACATCGAGGCCACTATCGGCATTCGGGGTTTCTCGTTGACAG
>JASDQU010291757.1:0-14380 GCA_032191745.1 Picea mariana
CTCGGCCCTTGAATGCTTAGGCGTGCAGGCATTGTAACGTTAATGAGTGAGGTGACGGGGGCCAGTGGGTTTATTTACTCCCCGTTCTGCCTCCCCTCCACGCGTCGTTGATGTTCCAGCTGTCACCCCATCCGGGGTAAAGAATATGAATTTATTAACGGAGGGGAGGGTATGAATTTATTTTTGCTTCGTGTATAACTTTGTATAACTTTGACCTAAGTTTTAAATCCATAGACTAAAGTCAAATTAAAATGGAATGCTTTTATTATTGAAATGAAGAAACAAAGAATATGAATTTATTAAGTGAGGGTATGAATTTATTTTCAGTTCGTGTATAAGTTTGACATAAGTTTTAAATTCATAGAGAAAAGTCAAATTAAAATGGAATGTAATTATTATTGAAATGAAGAAGGCTTTAGAGGTTTGAACTGGGATTGGATCAGTTGTATGGTAATATTTTAAATTCACTTATAATCTAAAATGCCAAAGTTCTATTGTGCAAAATGTCAATGTTTGTAAACAATTGATAAAACATGTGTCAATATGCACAACGATGTGCAAACCAATGCCCGGAGCAGAAAATTGAAGATGTAGGCTTGAACGCAACCAAGAAAATTGAAGTCGGCGGGAAATTGAAATCGGCGTAGGCATGAAAGAAACCAAGAATAGTCATCTTAGGGTGACTTTCCAGAAAAGAACAAGTGGAAATCACAAAAATAATTTCTTCTAGTAATTTTTAGAGTTAGGGCAATGATCAAAATACATTGCATTAGCAATGTACAGTTCAAATGTTAAATAATTTATATTTTTAGGGTTAGGGAAATGATCAAAATATATTGCATTAGCAATGTAGAGTTTGAATGTTAAATAATTTACTAAGATGTTCTCAGAGAAAGAGTTGAGTAGAGTCAATGATTTATTCAAAAAAATAAATTAAATATTTGATTGTTATTAGATTTTTAGGGTTAGGGAAATGATCAAAATACAATGCAATGTAAAGTTCAAATGTTAAATAATTTACTAAGATGTTCTAGGAGAAAGAGTCGAGTAGAGTTAATGATCTATTAAAAAAAATAGATTAAATATTTGATTTTTATTAGATTTTTAAGGTTAGGGCAATGATCAAAATACATTGCATTAGCAATGTAGAGTTCGAATGTTAAATAATTTACTCAGATGTTCTAAGAGAAAGAGTCGAGTAGAGTCAATGATCTATTTAAAAAAATAGATTAAATATTTGATTGTAAATGTTTTTACTATATTTTTCAAATTTCAATTTTAATGTATTATATTTATTATTAAAAACAAATATTTTCAATAAAATAGTTTTGAATTTTTTTAATATATTTTTATATTTATAAAAGAGATATAAAAGTTAGCATTTTTTTAAGAAAAATAAATTTTAATATTAATTCTTTTATTTTAATAAAAAATGAATTCTAAAATTAATTGTAAAAATGTATGTGGTGGTGAGAAATATTTCTAATAAAATAGTTTTGAAGTTTTGAAGTAAATTTTGATATTTTATAAAGAAGATATGAAAGTAGTCACTTTTTAAAGAAAATAAATTTTAAGATTAATCTTTTAATTTTGAATAAAAATTGAATTCTAAAATTAATTGAAGAAGTGTGTGTGCTAATATTAATTCTTTAATTTTCAATAAAAATTGAATTAAAAAATTAATTGTAGAAATGTATGTGCTGGTGATTGCATTAGAGTTTGTATTAAGACAAGTGCTAATATATTTCCACTAAATTGCCTCTTATGAGGTAGAGGATCTTTTGGTTATAAGTTTTTTTTTTCATTTTTTTTTCTTTCCTTATGAGAGTAGAAACCCATGAACTATGGGCCCACATTAGGGGTTAACGTAATATGAGTCATTCATTTGTCTCACCAATCCACAATAAGAATATGAGTAGAGTTATATCTATTAGAATTTATATTAGGTTTACTAATAATACATTATTGTATTAAGAAGTGATTATTTATTATATTAATATCATTAATATTAAATATTAATGTAATATTAACAATTTATTATATTAATGATTATTAATAATATTATCAATAGCTATTAACAATGGTCATATAATTAACATAAAGGTTTTAGTTATTATTAATATACCTATTAACTATATTATAAAATGGATACTTTAAGGGTATGTATGTATATTATATATACATACCCTATATAAAATAATTATTATTTAATATTAATAATTAACCATGTCAATGATAATGTATTAACAATACATTAAGGTCAATGTGATGAACATAGTCGTGTCATCACAATGTGACGAACATAGCCATGTCCTCCCAATGTGATGAACATAGCCTTCTCATCCCTATGTGATGAACATAACCTCATTGTTGCAACGTGACACAAATATACTGACGTCATAATGTGAGAAACATTTCCAAATGTCGTAATGTGTCGAATATAACCCTTTGTTTTAATATGAATTATGCAACCCAATATTTCAATGTGATAAACATATCCCAACATTGCAATGAGATGACCATTTACCGTTATCGTAATGTGACAAAAATAACCCAGAGTCAGAATGTGACAAACCTATTCCAACTCCAGAATGTGACAAGCAAAAACCCTAGCCTCGTTGTCACAATGTGATGATCACAGCCTCATCATCGCAATGGGACACAAATATACCGACGTTAGAATGTGAAAAACATTTCCAAATGTCACCTGGTCTCACAATCTGATGAACAAAACCTAATCAACATTGTCATGTGATAGTGCCATAGTAAACCATGGGTAAACATGATCAACATGGTCCAACATAATCAACTCCACATTGTCTATTAAAGTCATTTATGGACATGGTCATGCATATTCGACGATGGTAAACCATAGTCAACCATGGTGAAGGTGAACCATGACCAACCGTACTAAACTTTGGTTCACAACAAGCTCAACCATGGTTAAACTTAGTCAACCATGGAAAACAATAGATAAGTATGGGAAAACCATATTCAAGTTTATTTGCTATCAATGTCTTTAGAACAACTAAAAATCATCATCTATAAAGTTAAACATGATTTGTGATCAATGTCCTTAGAACAAGTATGATTCTAAGTTTCCTTCTATGTAATACATCACATTATTTCAAAGTTCCTATCTTTGTGAGAAATGAAACACTTTGTGAGATTTTTTTAAAAAGCTTGGAGAAAACATCATTTTCGAAACATGTCAGACATAAACCAACCTTGTCATGTGAAAAAGATAACTCAATGTTGTCATCTAAAGAACAAAACCAGATGTTGCAACATTAGGAACATGGTAATGTTGCAATTTGACAAGCATGGTAGCATCACGATCTGGAAAACATAGTAACATCACAATGTCACAAACACAAACCTTGTGTCGCAATGTGATGAGCATAGCCCATTTGTCGCAATGTGACAAACATAGCCATATTGTCGCAATGTGATGAACATAGTGGCATCAAATTTTGACAAACATAGTAATGTCGCAATGTGAAAAACAAATCCCTATCGTCACAATGTGACAAACATTGCCCCGTCATTCCAATGTGATGAGCATGCTCATATTGTCGCAATGTGACAAACATAGCCTCATTGTTGCAATGTGATGAACATAACCTCATCGCCGCAATGTGTGGTTTACTCAAATGTTTGAACGTGAGGAACAATTTTTTTTTTCAATCTGAGGAACATAACTTAGCATAATAATCTCACAATCATAGTAACAATGCAATGTGAAAAACATAGCCTTGTCATTTAAATGCATTGAACATAGCCTATTCGTTGCAATGTGACCAACATAGTCATATTGTCACAATGTGTCGAACATAGTAGCGTCGCATTCTGACAAACATAGTAACGCCGCACTATGATGAACATAGTCGTGTCATCACAATGTGATGAACATCTCCCCGTCCTCCCCATGTGACGAACATAGCCTCGTCGTCCCTATGTGATGAACATAGCTTCATTGTCGTAATGTAACACAAATATACTAACATCATAATGTGAGAAACCTTTCCAAATGTTGCATTGTGTTGAATATAACCCTTTGTTGTAATGTGATGTATGCAACCCAATATTACAATGTGACAAACATAGCCCAACATTGCAATGAGATAACCATTTCCCGATGTTGTAATGTGACAAAAATAACCCATTGTCAGAATGTGGTAAACTTATTCCAATGCCATAATGTGACAAGAAAAAACCCTACATCACAATGTGATC
This sequence comes from Picea mariana, assembly GCA_032191745.1. NCBI lineage: Eukaryota > Viridiplantae > Streptophyta > Pinopsida > Pinales > Pinaceae > Picea > Picea mariana. The sequence goes on from JASDQU010291757.1 coordinate 4,237, forward strand.
ACCAAAACCTTATGATGCCATGTGATGAACAAACCTTATGTCACAATCTGACCAACAAAACTTGATCAACATTAAAATGTGATAGTTCCATAGTAAACCATGGGTAAACATAATCAACATGGTCCAGCATAATCAACTCCACATGGTCTATGACAGTCAGCCATGGGCATGGTCACCCATAGTCAATCTTGGTCAACTATAGTCAACCATGGTGAAGGTCAACCATGACCAACCATACTAAACTTTGGTCCACATCAATCTCAACCATAGTCAACCATAGAAAACCATAGTCAACTATGGGCAAGGTAAACTATTAAACCATACTCTTGATCATGGTTAACAATAGTCAACCATAGTTAAGGCAACGATCAACCTTCGTCATAGTTATGGTAAAACATGGTGAATGTCATCCGTAGTCATGGTCAAGCATGGTCATCTATGGAAAAAAATTATCCAACATGGTTAACCATTATCAACCATGGTCAACCACAGTCAACCATGGTCATGGTCAACCAAGGTCAACGATAGTGAAGGTCTACTAAAGTTAACCATGGTTTTGGTCAACCACCTTTAACCATGATCATGGTAATTCAAGGTCAACCACAATTAACCATTGTCATGTTCAACCATATTTATCCATGGTCATTGTCAAGAAAGGTCATAGTCAATCATAATTAACCATGTCAACCATAGTGAACCTTTCCTTCCCAAAGTCGTCCAAGGTCTACCAAAGTTAACGAGGGTCATGGTCATTGTCATGGGCAACCTTGGTGATGATCAACCATAAGAAACCATGGTCATGGTCAACCATTCGTGTATTATTAATTAATTACTTTATTAGTGTATTATTACTTGATTACTTTATTAGTGTATTGATTAGTGTATTACTATTAATGAAATGATGTATATAAATTAATGTACATAAAAATAATACTTAGTGTATTATTTTTTTATGCATCATTAGTGTAATAATGTATTACTTTATTTATTTTCTAAAACCCAACAATGTATTAATTAATACTTTAGCAATATATTAGTCAATAATGTGTTTATTGTATCAATTAATTAATAAATTACATTATTAATGTAATAATATTTTGATAGGTTACATTATACATTAATGTATTAATATTTTAATAATTTTTTACTAAATACATTAAGCTCAATGTATTATTGCTTTATTAATGTATTAGTACTTTAATTTATACATTATTAATAATGTATTCATTAATTAATACATTAAAATATACATTAATACATTAGTGTATTAATATTTTATTAATGTTTTAATGTATAAATACTTTAGTAATGCTTTTATTAATGTATTTAATATATGAAATGTATTTTTTTTATGTATTATTAGTGTAATAATGTATTATTTTATTTGTGTATTAAAACCTTAAAAATGTATTAATTAATACTTTAGAAATGTATTTAATGTATCAATTAATTAACAAATTATATTATTAATGTATTAATACTTTGATATGTTACATTATACATTAATGTATTAATATTTTAATAATATTTTACTAAATACATTAATTAATGTTAATGTAGTACTGTTTTATTATTGTATTATTAATATAATACCTTACTAATGTATTATACATTAAAATATTAATATATTAGTACTTTAATTTATATATTATAGTAATGTAGTATTGTATCACTAAATACATTCACGTGATTGTATTATTACTTTATTAGTATATTTATACTTTATTATTGTATTAACTTTATTAGTGTATCAATAATTTTATTGTAAATTAATATTTTAATTTATAGATTATGTTAATAGACAATTAATTTATATACATTAATTCATTAATATTAATGTCTTACATTAATACACAATTAATTAATATATTAATGGTAATCTCCAAAGCATGTGGACCGTCCATTAACAACAATTACTTTATAAAAATGGTAGTTGATATACAGTGATAAACACTATTAGTTTGAAAAGGTGAAAAATAAAAAGCTTAAAATGATTGTTGCTAGTCTTAAGACTATTAATATTTCCTTTGCATATATTCTATTTCATTGTTTAATAAAGTGCTCCCCACAGTTTAAGTTTAATTTTGATTTGTAAGAATTATATCTACTCTCCCTCTCAAATTTCCGTAGGGAAATGGAAGAGTAATATATTGTAGAAGTAGATTAGCTTAGGAGAGTATATGGTTTATTGAGTTTGTCAGTTCTATTGTGTTTGTCCCTTCATTTGATGAGTATCTGATCCATGAACGGGCTGTGGCCGTAAGACGGAGACTATGGAGAAGCAAGGCAGTGGAAAGAATTTTTTCCCAGCGCACCACCGAATCTGTTAGCCGAGTTGAGCCTGACATGTCTGTGATGCATGGCGCACAAGAGAAGGCGATTTCGTTAGTGTGAAGGAGGCAGAAATTTTAAAATGGCGCAGACATTCAAATGATGCTTGCTGCCAATATTCTTCTCGGCACCAAAAACTTTGATTTTCAAATGGAGTGTTATGTGTACAGGAAGCGTTATGATGGGATGTTCATTATCAATTTAGGTAAGACTTGGGAGAAGCTTCAAGTTGCTGCAAAGGTGATTGTTGGCCAGCGCGTCATCTTGAAGTTTACTCAATATACTGGTGGAGCACATGCAATAGCTGACATGCACACTCCTGGAACATTTACAAATCATATGCAAACTTCATTTAATGAGCCTCGATTGTTGATCCTCACTGATCCAAGGACTAACCATCATCCCATAAGAGAAGTGGCCCTGGGTCATATTCCAACCAATGCTTTCTGTGATACAGATTCACCAATGAAATATGTGGATATTGGGATACCTGCCAACAACAAGGGAAAACATAGCATTGGATGTCGACAAGAATGGTTCTGCACATGCGCAGAACCGTCCTTCCTGGTCATAAATGGGACATCATGGTTGATGTGTTCCTCTACAAAGAGACCAAGGACGCTAAAGAGGCTTGCTTTAACTCGATTTTGGGTCTAGAGAAGACTTGTTCGACATCGGATGCTCGATGCGCTTACAGGAAATTAGCCAAGAAATGGAATCCAGACAAGCTCAACATAGAAGCATCATGATGATCTTCAGAGAGCCTTGATGAATTAAAGACAATATTTCTAAAAGGAGTGGGTTAACTTGGGAGCAATCTTTCCTCTCGAGTTACTTTTCTTGTAGGTTTTCGGACCGTCTGTTTTTAAATTTCCAGCCAATCCAGAACTCTGATGGATTTTCTAAATATCTCTATTAGTTTAAAATGGGGCAAAACCCTTGAAGTAAGATTCTGAAATGCATGAAGCTTTGATCCATGCAAAACTCAGACTATCTCTGAAAATTTGGCCGAATTCAAGCCCAAAAAGTCCGCAAGGAAGATTGCTTAAACCGAAAGGCCGATAGGTTGAAGAAGGCATATGTGAGGAGGACACTAGATTATGATGCCTTCTACATAGTTGTGAACCATGAGCGGATCATGGTCTTGAGAAGAGAAGCGATGGTAGAGGTCTCTGACTATCGTGGTGATTAGCAAGGAGCCTAAGCAAATGAAGGGAAGTTTTTCTACAATCAGGTTACATAGTTTTTTATTTTTATTTTGGTAAGGTATTTTGAATTGTTTTGTTAAACAAAGTGATAGAATGTTTGGAGATGGTGGGGAAACCTAGATGCTAATAGGGAATCCATAAATGTGATAATAAAATTCTTTGGCCATGGTAAAATTAAACTTATTCCTTGAATTTATTTGGAGTTTGTGAAGAGAAACACATTGAGCCTCGTTTCATCAACTCAATGTGTGATACTTTGTTAGATATGACGAATAAATCACATGTGGATGTGAGAAATCTAAGACAACAATCTCACAATGACATTGAAGATCCAAAGGTCAAAGATACGAATGAAGACTACAAACATGTGAACAACTGCAAAGGGAGAAAATGATAGTATCTCTTGCTGAGGAGTTGAAGTCCTTCTTAGTAATATTTAGTGATGTAAAATCATTCCTTAGTTTTCTTGGTAAAGGGTGTGGTAGTTGGAAAGGTATGATTAACTACATGCTACTACTTGTGTATTGATGGTAAATTGTTGATGAATTGATGTAAAATTGACTTGGATGGCTAGTTGTTCAATATTTATAGTCATGGTAATAATGTTTGGCCCAAAGGTACAGTTAGTTCCCAACTGGTATGAGTTCATGAACTCTATATGTGAATGGAGGAGCATGAACATATTTTGGTTATGAGATGGAAGCAAGTTGCAATATTCTCACTAGAGAAACCATGATCTCATGGAAGACATGTTGAAAATTGTTGTGTCATTGATGTAAAAGGATGTCATTGTCATTGATATCATAGGCAGGGACAAACTAACTATTGTCAATGATAAGAAGAGGACAATGAATGTTTCTACACATTGTGTAACGAAACAACCCTAAAGAAATCAAGGAATGATATCTGACAAGAGGAGACTCTGAGGAACTGCATATCTACCCTGTGTAAATGCTAGGTCCAAAGATCACACTAGAAAAATAGAGGAATAATGATCAAATTGTTAAGATCAAAGAAAACAAGAGCAACCAGGCAGAGAAAGAATGACCCCAAGCATTGATAAGCCTCTTTGTGCAAGGATGACTCTGCATTGATGAACTCCTGATAGAGCTCTGCGTGTCTACCCTAGAAATGAAGGTGAGAGGAAGGTTATTGGAAAAGTGTCGAAGTCATGAAATGGATGAGTCCTAAATCAGATAGTTACCATGAAGAAAACCATGTGCTTGAGTTAGAGGATATCACATCCATTGATTTGGCATAGAAATTTTTTTTGGACCACTGGTCAAAGCGTGCAAGGTGATATGAAGTTCGACGATGAAGGAGAGTTTGAGTAAGTAGGAACCATTGATTTATCAGAGGCCCAAAGAACTGAGAATAATGACCATTGGAAGCATGTTTGATTCATCAGAGTCATCAAGTGCAACGATACCCATCGATCTAATCAGAAAGTTGTATTGACAAGTTTTGGACCCTTGATGCTAGTCTAGGCCTATCGGAAGGAGACACGTGAAAGTTTGTCATGTTACTGATTGATCAGAAGGTTCAACAAAAGGAATACCCGGACGAATGGTCCAAATATGTTCGAAGTGAACCAGATAAACGAACTTGAAAGGAGGCACGTGGAAGTTTACTATTGGAGTCAGAAGATTGTCATAGTTTGAAGTGATCATAGTGAATAAACTAGAGAGAGTCTGATGACGACACTCCAATAGAGAAGCCAAAAAGTTTGGAGTGGTTCCAGTTTCTCGGAGTTCTAATTCTCAGAGTGACTCTAGTTCATCAGAGTCTAAAAATGTTGGAGTAGTATAACTCTATCAGACCATATCCATTGAAGTGAGACTAGTGTGAAATACTCCAAAATGAGTTTGAACCATTGGAGTGGTTCAGTTTGCATCGAAGTTGATAGTTCAGAGTGGTCTAAAACTTATGCATTGAGGCATTCCAAAAAGAGGAGTCTAATGGCATATGGAGAGTTAAGTATGATGAACTTTGATAGCCCAAGGTCATAGTCCGAGGTCATATGTGGTAAATGAGATTAACACCAAAGGTTAAAGGATTTGATGAATGGGGCTTGGTGCAAGGTTATGGCACTCAATCACATGAAATAAATTTGCTTAGTGCCAAAGGTTAAAGGAGTTCAAAAATGGGTATTAACATGAGGTTATGACACTCACTCACATGGAATAAAGGAGCTTGGCGTCGATCCAAGGAGGGGAGTTCGAGGGTTAACGAGAGGTCGATGGGTTGATATCTAGATAGCCCAGGGACCCGATAGACCTAGTGGTCCTGATAAATATGAAACCATATTGAAATTCAAGATTGAATTTGAGACTTGATTGGACGATGGATGACAATTGAAGTCTTGTGCTATCAAAGGAGATGAATCAATGGGAGAAATTCGATCCAAGATGATCTGATGGATGAGATCATATTAGATTATTGACACAAAGATAAAGGCACATGATTCAAGGAGTCTGGTAGCTCGATATCCTAGTACCCCAATGGTCCCAATATATGGAGAGCAATAGAGATTAATCCAAGGTTTGACTCTATGACCGCTAAGCATCATGGTGATGTTGAGTATTTCATCACCTCGGTGGTATCAATATAAAGGAGATCAGATCGACAGTTGAGGATTAATTGAAGAGATGATCTGACCATTGTTGAGTGTTGAATTTACGTTACCTATTTTGGTAAAAAAAGAAAAGATAAATGGTCATGATTTAATCAAGGACTATATCCAACAATGGTTCAACATTGAGGACCCATGAACATATCGCGTATATTAAAATAATCTTGAGACCAGTTTTTGTAGAGGTGTTTTGATATCATGATTTTGAGGAAGAAGAAAAGGGATTTGGAGACGACCCCATCAAAATTCATATGTGGACAAATGATTGAGTGCACGAGTTGTATAAAAAACTATGCCTAAATTAGATCTGATGGGGATAAGTGTGTGATGTGTGTGTGTGTTCTAAGGCTCTTAGGTGTGAGAGCAAGTGTGCGAAGAAATGGAAGAATGCAGACGAGTTTAAAGAGTGAGGAGATTTGAGTTTGCAGAACCGAGAGAGTGGAAGAGTATCTGTGAGTAAGAGAAGATATGAGGCTCACATGTCGGAGGATACAAACGAAAATAAGAAAGGAAGATATGAAAATCTAAGGGTGGTTGGTATGTGCAAGGAATTTCTAGATTTGTACAAAATGAAAGAGTTGTGTCAGCAAAGAAAGAGAAACATATTTGTACTAGTAAAATCTTTAAGGGAAGTGATAATCTGACATTATTGAGAACTTGAAGAAATTGATGTTTCAAGTAAATTAATATGGCTGAGTTGGTTATTAGCTATGCAGATTGGTGTCTCCTACAGGTTGGTGCCTAAAAATACTACAGTTGTAGGTTGGTTTCTATAAGAAGAGCTCAGTTGGTGCTCAGTCAAGGATATTCGTGTCTCCTGCATGTTAGTTCCTGCAAATATTACAACTGAGTTGGTGCTTATCCAAGGGGATTGGTGTCTCGAGCAGGTTGGTGCCTACAAACATTATTGTTGAGTTGGTGCTCAGTCAAGGAGATTGCTGTCTCCAGTAAATTTATTCCTGCAAACATTATAATAATAGGTTGGTGCCTACAATATCTTATAAATAACGTTTTGTGGTTTTTTCTCAATTGGGTTTCCATGTTAAATATATGTGCACTATGGTTCTGTGTTGATCTCTATTGATGTGGTTAATCCTTTTCATTTCTTATGATTTATTATGTAATGACTAATTAAAGTAGTAAAGAAGAAAAGTGCCAAAATTTGTCTAATATTGATTCACCCCTCCCCCCGCCTCCTAGTATTAGTGTATATTCCAACAAAACATAATTTTGAGTTGGAATGGTAAGCATAAATAAAAGATATATTGTTCTGGATAACAATAGAAATATTATTCCAAGGGAATATGGTGACAATGGCAGTCATGTGGAAGTAGCAGAAATGTGGAAGCAACAAGATGATTGTGGACAAACAAGGTAAATTGTGTGAATTATGTTGAATAAAATAGACTCATGACCATATTTTAATGTGAGTCACACATTGTTTTATACCAAGTTGATGATGTAATGATGTATTGGTCCTTGAAATGTTTGATTACATACTTGGTATCTTCATGAGATGGAGTATGTAATGTATGTACATGTATCTATGTAACATGTAAATGACGTATCACTGTAAGAAATGATTGGGAATGCATACCCCTTTGTCATGTATCCCTATTGATTTGTAGTGCATAAACCTCTTTTATAGAGTTCTTAAACACCTAGAGTGAGCTATGTCATAGGTCGACTACATGCTCTATGGGTGTATTCTTGGAGGTTCCTAGAAAACCATGAGTTTATATTGAAGGGAACTTCATCAAGTGGTTGAATGAACCATGTAATTGAAGGAAATTCTACTAAACCGGTGGTTGCAACAACTAACTACCCATGTATTTTGGTGGATGGTTGTATCTTTATATGGTATAATGTCCCTAAGTTTACAAACATTTGAATACTTAATTTATTGTTAGTTTATGTTGTGTAAATATTGGAAAATACATATGTGGAATTATATTATCATACACATTGGTGATGGATACTTTTTGTAATTTTATTTTTAATTTATTTAATTAACAATAAACAAATTGATTAGAGAATCTAGTTACAAAGAGTAAATCATTATTCCTTGGGTGAGTGAAAAGGGTAAAAACCACCAGAGAAAATTTTGTCGATGGTACAAGTGGAACCCTACTACCAAAGGTGTTGGATGTGAGGGAACCAACTAGCACAAAGTTAGGCCAAGAAGATTCCCCATGGTTAGGGATGAGGCCAACTTGAAAAGACCTAGGCAAGATATTATATACAAGTATGTTATGAGGCAGGACGTTGTTGAGTACTTGTGGAATGAGTTGAGTGTTCTAAGAAGAACTAGACCTTGAGAAATCTAGAGAAGATTATAGAATTTTAGTCCCTATAGAATAATGATTTAGGCTCGGGGTGAAAAGAACAAGTAATTTTGGTTGTTTGTTTCTATGGTTGGGAGGAACTCATTCTCTACTCAATTTGTTTCTAGTTATTGAAGTAGGCTTAGATATGCTCTCTTTCTTTACTTGTATCTATTTATTAATAAATTTTTAGTGTTATAGTAGTTAACAATGGAAAAATTTATATGTAATCACGGGAACTAAATCTATGTGTTATTTAACATTAAAGTGTTGATAGCAAGGAGGAAAAGAAGATGTTGTTGAGGTTATTTACAATTGTTTAAATATATACTAGTATAGTAAGAAACTTATCATTTACATTTCATATAGAGAAAGAAGAAAAACACATCTCTTTATCTTTTATTTGCAAGCAAGATTATTTGCTAGAAATGAGAAAGATAATCTTTAATGAACACAAAAGATAAACTCGTTGTATATGAAAAACATGTTGAATTTTTATATACATATAAAGTATTTATGATATGCATCAGATTTGTATTTAAACAACTAATAAATACAACTTGAACCAGATCATGTAAGAAAGCATTTGGATAAAAAAAGAAAGAAAAGGAAATACTCAGTTTATATATAGAAGAAAGGTTTTAGACCTATTTACATATGTTATACTTCCCTGTAGAAAGATTTCTTCTAAAAAATGATTGTTCAAAAAGACATAAGAATGAATTCTAGGAGAGTATATATATTACATCAAGAAAATTATAAAATATTTAGAAAGGAGAAACATTATAAATAATTTTATTGCGTGGTATACATAAATCCAAGAACATAGAATTAAACAAAATGGTTTTTATATAAAAATATACCCATTACATTATAACCAGAGGAATATATTAAGAGAGATCGTGAGGTCACAAACTATCTAGTCTTGGCTTAATTTAAAAATAGTAAAGCAAATATACCATTATATATCGATAGGAAACTATTGATCCATCAATGAAAAATATTAGGGCCATTCATAATTCCAGTAACGTAAAAGAAACAAGTATTTATGGGTGAGTGCATGGAGTTGGTGGACGATAAAGTGGTAATGGGGTGGGTAGGAACTCACACCCAAAGGAATGCATGCGTGTTTCTAGGAACATGTGCATATTTCTACGAACACATGTGTGTTTCTAGGAATGCGCACACATTCCTGATGTGACAGGTTTGACAAACCCTAAACCTCCACTCATCGAGCCACATAGGCATGTTCCCAGGAATGTATGCACTTTCTCAAGAATGCATGTGTGTTCTTGAGAAACACATGTTCATGAACACACACGCGTTCCTTAAAAAAATTGAAATAAAAATAATGCGTGTGGTTTAGGAACACACACGCACTTTAGGAATGTGCATGCATCCCTAAAGAGCATGTGTTTTATTAGGATTAGAAACATGCACATGTTCCTATTAAAAAAAATATATCCCCCCCCCTCTCTCTCTCTTCCCCCTTCTCCCTCCATTATCTTTTGCTACCCCTATGCCCCACTTTCCCTCCCTCCCTCTATATTCCTCTCTCTCCCTCTCTCTCACTCATTATCTCCCCCTCTCTCTCCCCCTCTCCATTTATCTCTTCCCATTATTCCATGCTCTTCTTGTCTCCCTCTTCC
>JASDQU010291760.1:0-11545 GCA_032191745.1 Picea mariana
CCATCCTAATATGATACAATTTCTTTCGAAGAAACAACTTGTTTACCAAGTACTTTTATTAAATTCATTATACCGGAAACCCTCAACCGAAAAAACCTTTCTTATATTCATTATGTCGAATTTCACCATTCACCATACAATATATATACAATATTTTTATGTATTCTGTAGATACCAAGACCCTAATCCCTTAATCCAGAATTAATTTACAAAACCGCTAAAAAATAGCAAAATCCACTAAAAATAGAAAAAACCGCCCAAAAAAAAAAAATTGGGGCGCTACCCCAAATGTTGTGCGTAACCAGGGGGGGCATACCTACCCCCCCTAGGAAAGCGCTCGATGCACATGACACAAAACTCACTACTAGAGGGGTCGGCTGATGCAGTTGTCATATCTGACGTGCGCACACACACACATGCAAAGAATATAACACATACCCAACAATGGGCCCAGACTATCTTTGGATGGTCTAACCACTGGAAGATAGATTGGGAGGATTCTCTCAGTTATAGTTGTAGTTGGATTCAAGGATGTGTTGTATCAACGAAAACCTAACGCTCTTGTTAAGGCATCTTAAGTGAATATATTGACCTAATTTATGGATATCCTAGTGCACCCTAGCCTAGTGGAGCTTCTAGTACACTAAGCAAGCCAAGGCGTCCAATTTGAGTTTTTGGTCTAATTCAAAGGTTAACCAAGTCAAAGTCAAAGGTTGACCACGTCAAAGAAGTCATGAATTACTCTATGAAGTCATAAAACAAGCTATAAGGGGCTTCTAACTTCAGAGCATGGAATACAAGGATTTACCTTATCCTTTCCAAGAATAAAATCTTGGATATAGTGAAAGGCAAGATCATGGAACCACAGTTTTAAGAAAGAAAAGAGAAGGAACCTCATAACATTATAGTTATGGAGAAGCTCAAGGACAATGACATCAGCTCCATGAGTATCATATTGGACTCTGTAAAATACCACTTGATACCCCACATCTCCCATCTTGACTTGTCTAAGAAAATGTATGATTCCTTAACTAAACTCTTCTCAGTCAGAAACATTGGACAAGTAATGAGTCTGAAGAATGAGTTTCATGACATGAAAATTAATGACGATGATAGCATAACATCATACTTTGTAAGAATCGCTCAGTTAAGAGATCAACTACAAGCTTTTGAATAAATCATTTCAGAAAAGGAACTAGTAAATATAGTACTCAATGGCCTTCCCAAGTCATGGGATACATTTGTCGCAAGCATGAACACAAGAAAGAAGTATCCCACATTTGAAGAAATTTGGAGTTGTTGTGCACAAGAAGGATCAAGTATTAGTGCCAAAGAGAAATCCCAAAAGAAATATGATGATCAAGACTTCACAAGAAAATTCAATAATTTAAGGAATAAGATGAAGTTTGGCTTAAGGAAGAAACCAAAACAAGAAAAGGATATTTCAAAAATACAAGGCTTGAATTGTCAAAAATATGGTCACTATAGGAATCAATGTCTTGATTTAAGGAATAGGAAGGAAATAGATGAAGCAACAGTTGTTGAAGAAAGGGAACCCTCAAAGAAAGCAAAGAAGGAAAAAACAAACTTCTTCTTCTAGTCAAGGTAACAATATTCTTCATAGTTCTTGTACATACCATGTTTACACAGTTCATGTACATATCATGCATATATATTTCTTAGAAGAAAAGTTTGTCAGTAAAACAATAGGTATGGAAGAATAAAAGATAAGGATTACTATTACTATGACTACAATGCACATGAAAACAATGAAATGCATTGACAATCTTTGGAGACAATTCCTGTGAAATCCATTATATAAGTAAAAAATGTCAAAAGGGCCACAATCAGAATCAAACTTGAAGAGACCAAAAAGAGTTTAACAATCAAGAAGAAACCATAATAAAACTTGTGACACTCTATAGAAATCAATAAGTATGCAAACAAAAGCATGGACTCTCTTATATGGAGGGAACTGATTGGAGAATTACAAAATAAGAGTATGCATTCAAGAATGAAGTCGGGAGTAGGTGGGAGCTAATCCTAAATGATATGATCCATTGAAGAATCTATGAAGATTGTAAAGTATCTGTACATGTTCCCCATTGAAAGTAGCATCCATGATAAGCAACACATGTTCAATTTGACTCTAGAAGAAGCTTTCTTAAAAAAGAATCCTTAGTTATCCTTGGTTGTCCATCTACATCCATGCTCCTATGATGAAAGGAAGAAGTTGAAATCTTCAGGAAGGAAGGGAATGAAATCTATAGAAGACTCCATGGAACCAAAATATAAAGAGGAGCATGAGGAAGAACATAAACATTCCATGAAAGAAAGAAAATCCAAAAAAACCAGTTGTTATACTGAGAATCATAAGACTACCAGCTTGGTTTGAACCCACTAGAAGAAATAAAGCAGAATAAATGGAAGTTGTGATGAAGAACAATGTATGTAAGAAAATATGAAAAAGACTTATGAATGGAAGCATTGTGAGATTCACAACTAGAGGTTCTTCCAGAAGGAACGAGAAGACGATGATGACTTTTTGTTCTAGTAAACCAGATATACCTCTTGCAGTATCCATGGATTGAAATTTACATGTAAAGTATTGTTCTTCCCAATAAAGAAAATTGAGAAAGAATCTTATGCCAGAAAAAGACCCATGTGTGCAAATGGAAGAAGACCTTGTATGTATTCAAACAAATTGATGCAGAGTATCTTATAAACAACATAAACATGGAAAAAACTTCATATGACAGAGAAAGTTTATCAGAATGGTTACTCAGAAGTTTGGGATGATGGATTGCAAATCCATGGAAAACTCCCATGATAACAAATCTGAAGAAAATGAAGAAACTCTAATCCAATTGGGTAGGGAGTGTAGATGATAGGAGTGCTACTTGGATATGTTTCAGTTTGAATTTTGATAGGATGTCATGGGCTATCATGAAACATAAGTGTTTTTCACTCATCACTACAAAAGAAGAATATATTACAACTTATGATGGTTGTACAGAAGCAATGTGGCTCCATAAGTTTTTTTTTGTAATGTCTGATCACGTGTTGAATTCGACCATGATATATTGTAAAGAGATATGGTAATATTTCAGAGAAACCAGTGTTCCATGAAAGGATGAAGTACATTGAGATCAATCATTATATTCTTCATGATAAAGTCCAAAAGAGAGACGGGGTTCTCCAGTATATCTCCATAGATGAGCAGATAACAAATATTTTGGTAAATCATATTTCCATTATGAAAAGTTTGCGTACTTAAGAGAGAAGTTGGGGCTCGTGGAGATGAATTCCTTATTGGAAAAGGAAGTGATTACTCTTAGGCTGGGAGGGAGCACTAATATGTTATTTATTTATGAACAATCATTTTCCAGTTCGGAAAATGGTCCACAATGGACAGTCATTTTCCTAATGAAAATGATCTGATAGATTGTTGATGTACCATAGGAAATGACTCCCCTTGTGGCCGGTGTGGGGGAATGGTCTAGGACAATCATTCTTCTTGTCAATCACTTTGAGTAGTGGTCACGTAGAATTGTTTTCCTTGCAAGGAAGTCATTCTTTCAAAGTTCACAGTTGTGAGCAGTTTCAAAGAATGGTATGTTTTGGAGGTTGATGTTGGACAATTATTTTCATAGGAAATGGTCTGGACAGTCATTCCCTAGGGAAGACTAATTCTTGCTGATATTATGGTAGTTGCGGGAGGTATTTACCTCTACGTGTAAACCTGACAAGGATAGAATACTCCAGGAAGCAAGAAGAAGCCCTAATGAGTTAGCTAATAACCCTATAAGACTTGTCGACTCAAGAAGATAATTTATATTAGGTTATTAGCCTCCAAGAGAAGAAGTCAGCCATAAATAATATTATATATTGAACAGACAGATACCCAAAATGAGAAGTCATCCCTGGTCATTAGCTAGAATTAATATAAATACAGGAGGCCAGTTCTCATTCTGGCAGGCAATCTCAGAATTTCAGTGCCCAGTCTTGTGCGCACTGTAGTTGCCCAGTTTTGGCATAGATTTGGAGGAGAGTTGTCGTTGCAGCTGCTCCAGCTAGTAGTTACGCTTGGAATATCTCTTGGCTAGGGTTTGGACTATCTGATCATCTCTTTGTGATGTGTTATCCTTGGGGAAAGGTGTGCTACCCTTTTTTTGGCTATCTAGCCTAGGGTTTGCTTCCAGAGTGATTCTCTGTCAAGGTTAAAGTGCTCGGAGGGTGGCTTTGGCCTATGGTGGGGTGACAAGGGTATTATCAATGGTAAAACAAGCACACATATTTCATACTCTAACTTGTTATGGGCCCACACCTCCTTCATTCAGTCTAAATGCTGGAAGGAAACATAGCCACTAGGATATTGAGCTCACTGAGGAACTATCGCTAGGGTTACGAGCATAAGCAACTTCCAAGTCACTACCACTAGGGTTACTAGCAGGAGTAGTTGCAAAAACCCTAATCTTCTTATTGAGCCACCTTAAGTGAAAAGATTGACCTAATATCCGGACAGATCAGTGCGCCCTAGCCTAGCGCATCTCCCAGTACTCTCAGTAAGCCAAGACGTCAAGTTTGAGTTTGTGGTCAAATCTAGGGTTTGACCAAGTAAAAGCAACCATGACTTACTCTATGAAGTCAGAGAATAAGTTAGATGGAGCTTCTAACTTCAGATTATGGAAGACAAGGATTGATCTCATCCTTGCCAAGACTAAAGTGTTGGATATTGTGAAAAGAAAACATCATGGAACCAGAGTTTGAAGAAGGGAAAGAGAAGGAACCACAGAACGTTACAGCTATGGAGAAGTTCAAATATAGTGACATCAATGCCATGAGTATCATAGTGGATTCTATCAAATACCACTTGATATCCTACATCTCCGATCTTGACCCATCGAAGAAGATGTACGATGCCCTAACAAACCTCTTCTTAGTCAGAAACATTGGACAAGTAATGAGTCTGAAGAATGTGCTCTGTGACATGAAGATGAATGATGATGAAAACATAACATCATATTTTTTGAGAATCTCTCAGTTAAGATATCAACTACAAGCTATTGAAGAGATCATCTCAGAGAAGGAATTGGTAAACATAGTACTCAATGGTCTTCCCAAGATGTGGGATGCATTTGCTGCAAGCATGAACACAAGGAAGGAGTATCGAACATTTGAATAACTTTGGACTTGCTATGCTCATGAAGAATCAAGGATTAGTGCAAAAGAGAAACCCCAAAAGAAGTACAATGATCAAGCCTTCACAACAAGATTCAAGAATTTCAGGAACAAAAGGAAGTTTGGTTCAAGGAGGAAGCCAAATCAAGAGAAAGACATTTCATAAATACAATGCTTCAAATGTCGAAAGTATGGTCACTACAAGAATCATTTTCCCAAGCTAAGGAAAATGAAGGATAAACACAAAGCATCAATTGTCAAAGAAAAGGAACCTACAAAGAAGACGAAGCAGGATGAAAGAGACATCTTCTTCTAAAGGTAACAATACTCTTCTTATTTATTGTACATATCTTGTTTGGATCGTCTATGTACATATCTTGTATATCTATCTCTTGGAAGATAATGTATTCCAAGAAGAACTATGCCTATGGAAGAACAACAAGATAATAATGGATATTAGTAGATAATACACATGAAAGGATGAAATACAAATCATGTGGAATCTATTGCAAGATAAGTTGAATCAATCATGAAGAGACTTAGAAGAAGCAAAGATAGAAAGAAGTCAGCAATTGAGAGGAAATTGGAAAAAGACTTATGATGTTTTGCAGAAGAAAACAAGACGGAAATGTGGACTCTGTTAGACAAGAGAACCAATTATATATTGTAGAAGATAATAAGGATGCATATGGAAGCGTGGACTCTGTTAGATGGAGGGAGATGATTATATACACTCTTACATGAAGCAAGGATTAGGAGGGAGCTAATCCTATGATCCATTGAAGATGATGAAGTATATATCCATGGTAGTAACCATGAAAGACAATATGTCTTCAGTTCAATATCAGAAGAAGTCTTCTTCAAAGAGAAGCCTTAAAGTATCCTTGGTTGCCCATCCAGATCCATGATCCTATGATAAAAGGAAGAAATGGAATCTTTAGGGAATGGAATCTATAAGAAAATCCATGGACCCAAAAGCTAAAGAAAAACATGAAGATTCCAAGAAATAAAGAGAAGCCAAAACAACTAGTCATTTTATCAAGAATCACAAGATTACCAGCCTGATATGAACTCACTAAAAGAAATCAAGCAGAAGAACTGAAATTCGTGATAAAGAACTGTGTATGGAGGACTTATGAATGAAAGCATTGCAATATGTAGAACTAGAGGTTCTCCCAAATGGAGGGAGAAGACTATGATGATTGCTTGTTCCAATAAACTAGACTTATGTCTACATGAGTCATTATATCATCCGAAGCATCCATGAGTTGGAGTTCTACATCAGATGAATGCAAAAAAATGTTTTCCACAGAAATTGAATAAAGAGCATATGAAGAGCAACCTCAACACTTTGAGGCATACCAGAAAGAGACCCTTTCATGCAAACAAAAGAAGACAACTTGGTGGAGAACCTCCAGTGCACAGAAAAAGCATGGTGAAGATTTTCTATAACAAAAATATTGTATCAAGATGATTACTCAGTAGATCAGATCTCATGATGACAGAAGAAGTGCCACATGGATATGTTCCAGTTTTCCAACAATGATATACTCTATTGATCAGAGCTACATGAAGCCTTCAGAGAAAACCAGTGTTCCAAACACAAGTACATTTGAAATCAAGCATTACATTATCCGTGATGAAGTCCAGAAAGGAGAAAGTGGTTCTCCAATACATATCTCCATACATGAGCACTAGATAAGCATACATCTTGGTAAAGATTCTATCCAAGATGAAAGATTTTGCATACTCAAGCTGGAGCTTGTGTAGATGACTTCCTTATTGAAAAAGGAAGACATGAATCCTAGGTTGGGAGGGAGCACTGAAAAAATTATTGAGGACATTCATTTTCAAGATTGAAAAATAGTCCAACTTGGACAGATTCTTTCCTGTTCTGAATGTGGATTGATATTTCTGACGGACAACAATTTCCCATTGTGGTTAACATGGGAAATGGTCCAGATTGTTGATGTATCATAGACAGTGACTTCCCATTGTGTTTAACATGGGGAGTGGTCTAGGACAGTCTCTCTTCTTGAGGGTTACTCAAGAAGACTAGCTCCCCTCAGCAGACAACGATTTCTCATTGTGGTTAACATGAGGAATGGTTTGTTTTGGAGGTTGATACATGACAGTCTTTTCCTCTTGTGGTTAACATATGAACTGGTCTAGACAACCATTGCTTAGGGTTTATACATTCTCTCCAGGGTGCACTTTGATTAGTGTAGGAGGAATGGTCCAGGCTCAACAATCAGGGATAAGCATTCCTTAAGGTTTTTTCATTATCTCTAGGGTGCACTTTGATTAGTGTAGGAAGAATGGCCCAAGTTGGGGCATGATCGAGGTTAAGAAGATAGGACAGTTATTCTTCCTTTCTTGAGAAGAATAGTCCAGATATCTCATTGTTCTACTCCGAGGGTAGATATTCTTTCATATCTCACAGACGTGAGTGAAAGATTGGCCCAGATGATTCAGTTTATATCATAACATTGTTTCTATGTAGGTTGATATCAGATGATTGTTATGAAGATTATATGACAGTAGATGTATACTACTGTCGTGGATGTGTTCCACTGTTCGTGACTATATGTTATTGATCAAGTACTTGTTTGCTACTTGGTGTGGTAGTGTACCACTGGATTGTAGTTATGTACTACTATGGATAGACACAATTGTGTACTATTTTGTTCTGATTACCTTGGAGACTATCAAGCAGTTTATTGGAAATAATTATCAGCCAGATGGATGATGAACAAAGATTTTCCAGATAGAAAATAGTTCAGAACATTTACTCTTCTAGATTAGAAGAATGGCTCTTGTATCACTCTGTGGAGTGATCATCATGTTTGATTACTCAGATAGCATATGGTTTCGAGAGATGATGAATCTCATGATGATGATGTTGCTCATGTTATAGTCTATATAACTATGTTGATGCTACCGGGTGAATGGCATGTTTTGTGCTTGTTATGACACAGTTTGTAGCTGGGTCAAATGGCTATAAGATAGAGGTACAAACTAGCGTAACAGGAACCTATCCCACCCAATGTCACCTCGATGGGAAGGTTCTTTCTCTTTAGGGAGGTGAGACCCAGGGGAGACATCCTCGATAACCTGGGGTTTTGAAGAGGCAAAAGTTAAAAGGACAAAAGGTAAAGTTCCCCCTTCACAGGCAACCAAAACAGATAGTCCTGGCTAAACAACCAATAATGAAGTGAATCCCCAATGAAGAACACCTGCCTGGAACAAAGAAACAACAAACTAATGGATGCAAGCTATAATTCAATGGGTTAGTACTTCATAAGACTATCTGATATTTAAATAAGCAATTATGGCAATAAATATTGACGAAGTCAATGTTTATCAATATAGCAATGCAAATAATATCACTTCCTCAATAAATATTGAAATGACATGGCATTCAATGTAACAAATCAACACACCAACAATTAATGCCTAAATCACCATTCAATTTCTCTTTAAACAAGACATTGTTGAATAAAGATGAGATATTCAAGTATGACGTTAGCAATTGAGGGTTAGCAATTAGTTAGGGTTTCAATTTAGAAAAGGGTTTGAGAGTTGTTTGATCACTTTCACTTCAACGCTAGAGGTCTAAGATTAGTTCCTGAGGGTTAATGGAGTCAATTTAATGGAGGACGCAAGGGTTGAAGGAGGACAACTAAGGACTAGAAGGAAGAGTTCTGAAGTGCTTCTATGGTAGGGCCCCAGAATAAAATCCCTAGGGGAGAGAGGCTCACTCTGGTGTTGCTAAAGCAAGGCATCATGCTCTCTCCTCCTTCCTTAGGTTGACTTGGAAAAAACGGCTAGCATAAAGGATAAATCAAGACAGGAGAGTATAGTGAGGGAGAGTGTTGCTATAGCAAGGCTCTATCACCAAACCCTAGAAGAAGGATGAACCTAGGTGTAGATAACCTAGGCCTGGGACGTCTTCTCCTTCTTGACTTCTAGAAAGTACGGCTAGAAACAAGGGAAGAAAAGAAGAAGAGTGTAGCAAAGGCTAGGCTCTTTTCCTTTTTCAATGGCTAAAAAGTTTCTCTTTTAGGGGACTTGAGACAAGGACCTACTTGTGTGCTTGTCACCTAGGATTTTGATTCAGCAAATTATAAACACATGTAAGAAAATAAGACTACAACCATTCAATCAAGAAGTTTTCCAGCAAAATACTTACAATTCATCAAGAAATAACCATGCAAACCCTAGTTGTAACACCTTCCTTCAAGAGAAACACCATAAAATGCCAAGAAATGCCTTCCTTCAAAAAGTGTGCCTCATTAAACCAACAAAAATACCCAAGTAGGGTGCTAAAATCAGACCTCGCTAATGAGTGAGTGATGTGTTATGATAAAATGAGGCTAAAACTCCTCAATATATATTGTATCAATGACCTAAATTAACTTTTAGGTCATAAAAAAGCCAACAAGGCCATAATACTATTTTTACATTAAATTGTCAATTTAAAACCCTAACTGAGATGTAAAAAAGGTAAAATCCCCTTCAAGGGAGGCGCTAGCCCCTTCTAGGGAAAATGAGATATCGAGGAGCAAAACGTTAGCCCCCCAGGGGCCTCTCCAACATGCCACACGTGCCACTGTTGCCCAGTCTGCCTCCAAGAATGTCCATGAAGTTGGATGACATCATGGTGAGGATGGGGACGTCGTGAGCCTTCCAAGGCCAATGTTCCACTGAAAAGGGGTCATTCCCCCTAGGTCGGGCTCTGCTAAACTGCCTCTGATGGAACGTCCTCTTCTTCTCTGGTGCAATACCCTAATCAAACATTGTCTTGTCTCTGCCCCCTGATGGGGTCTCAACATCCATCTGTTGGGCTCTTTAGCCCCATGGAGGTTCGAACTGATCATCTCCCCATGTGTACTGGTCTGAATGGTACATGTCCGTCGAGCATGGTCCTGTACATCAAAAGCTATGACCTCCATGGGCTCATTAGTCACCGAGATCATAGCAATGTTAATCACATTTCATCATCAATATTATCAAACATATGCATAAGACCCTAATACATTAGTCAATAGCTCAAAGACATTACAAAAACCTACAACACAAGACTAAAGAAAAAGGCAAGACATCCTATTGGGCTAGTATCTACAGGAAAAGGAAAGTTTCCAGGAGGACTTTATCCAAGCCATGTAAGTGAGGTGATGTGGCTAGGGGATTTCCAAACATGTGGGTGAAGTGAGAGCCAAGGGTGCATAATGTTATCAATGGGTGACTTTGTAGAAGGCGAGATGTAATGTCATGGATGCATTTTTTCCAAGCCCATTCATGCCTTTATTCTTTTTCTTTCTTTTATTTTCTTTTTATTCTTCCTTTTCTTTTTATTCAAGGGCTAACCAAAGGGCACTTCCTTGGCATGGTGACCAGAGCTGACAGTGTTACCCAGAATTACTTTCACAGAGATGAGAATGGTGGGTCGTGATGAGACCCCCTTTCCCTTTGCCATGCAGCCAAAGGTCACTGCCCTGGTGTGGAAACCAGATGGTGGCAATGTCATTCTGCTAGGTACCCATGAACCTAAAAGGGTGGCTCATGATGAGACCCCCTATCCTCTAATTAGATTTTGTTTCTTATTTCCTGGGTCCCTCTTGTCTCTTGCTGAGAGGCCTTTTATTGCCTTCTTGGGGAGCCCTGGGCAAAGCATCTCGAGGTTTCATTTTTAGGCTTTTATCTTTTACCAGCTACTTTTACCTTCTGGGCCGTTAGCCCCTTCTTCCCTCGAGATAAGGTGCAACCCTACAAACAGGTCAATCCAATGCCCAGACAAGGGGAATGGGATGAATGAGAGGGAGACAAGATGAAAGAGTGGTGCTATGATGGGAGAAGACGATGGCTCTTCATAAATCTCCCCAGTGGAAAACCAAGACCCATGGGCACAGGCTCGCTAGGGAACATTGTCAATCTCCCCAAGCATGGTCAAGTGGGCTAATGTAAGATCCAAGCAGTTGTCAGAGATAAAAGGAATCACATGCATATATTTAAAGGTTTTAATGATCAAAAGTGACACATACCATGATACCTGGACCAATTACCTCATGGAGCAAGAACCTCCTCTGATACAAGACCAAGTAGAAGGTGATGGATGTTGTTGTTGCCGACAAGATGACTCTGATGAGAGAAGAAAAGGATGTGCCCTCCAGGGCTATGCTCGGGTCAATCCTTCTCTCGATACTCCATGTCTAGGACCTATGGGCCTCGAGACATGATCTCCTAGTTATCCCTAAAAATCAGAGATAATAGTGCTCAAAGACCATTACCTGTAATACCTCTCTAGCTAGAAGGGAGTGTTGATATTATGGTAGCTGCGGGAGGTATTTACCTCTACGTGTAA
>JASDQU010291762.1:0-14379 GCA_032191745.1 Picea mariana
AAAAGAAGGCCGAAATGCAAGGAAGGATAAATTCTTTTGATGGTGCTTTCTAAGGTATGTTATTTACAGGTCATCTCACCATTTTCGTTATAAAAAAAAATTCTATGATGATTCAGACCATGAAATTGCTATTCCATTGAAAAAACATACCCAAGGATCTATGGTAAAAAATTCATCTTGGGGTCGTTCTATTTTTGGAGTTACACTACGTGGAAAATAGGGTTTGTGGCTAGTCCTGAAACTAGTCAAAAACAGGTGTTTCAGGTAAAAACCTCATAACTTCTTCATAACAGATCCAAATTCAGTGAGACCAAATGTGTTGGTTAGGTTACAGTTTGTAGTATGATGTGTAACATTTTTAGATCAATTCAATGAATATTTCATGTGGGGCACGCTCTACAAGGTCTCTCTCTAGAATAAGACAGAATTCAGCAAGGTATGTCATTTTTTCTATAACTCTTTTTATGAGAGGTTCCAAGTAGTGACACCTAGAGGAATTGTACAAAACACACTGAAGAAAATTGTGTATCAGTTTCAAATATTTATACATTACAGGTTCAAACTTATGATTATTTCAAGTTAGGTTTGTTGACTAATCCAAAATTGGGCATGTGAGACTAAAAAAAAGTTTGATGAAAATGCTAGTCTCTTGTTGTTAAAGTTAAGGAAGGTTTGCAGGAATGTGATCATATACACTAGGTCTATTATAGAGCTATAAATCATATTTGGATGATGAAATTGATGAGGGATTTTGGTTGAGGTACATGTTGAGTACATGGTTGAGACAAGTAGTTGATGAGTTGGCACATACATGAGGTGTATAGTTGATGATCTTGGTACATATTGATGAGTCATAGTTGATGAGTAGTTGACACATGATTGGTACATACTTGGTACATGGTTGGATGCACTTGTTTATGGTACAGGTTGATTACAGGTTTTTTGGTACAGGTTGGTGCATGGTTGATGCACTTGTTTATGGTACAGGGTTATTAATGGTTGAGGTACAGGTTGATGCATGGTTCAGATTTATTGGTACAGTTTTACAGTGGTATATATCACAATGATAGTGTTGGAGCCGCCTTTTTCAACTGGTTTAAATGTAATTTTTTAAGGTCAAAGGTTGGTTTTTGAGTTCTTTTCCTCTTCACGACATTTACCTACTGAAAAACTCAGTAATCTCGACATGTGAAATAGCGAGGGATGTTATGTTTCAAAACTTACAACTTTATGTCATTAAACGAAAGTCTTTACTTTTGGTACCTCGAAATATCACTTTTCAAGGGTCACAAGTCACAAGATTTACGAACCCTGATGTGTGAGGTCGCGAAAGGTTTTTAAAGCTTACCTCAGGGGAAAGCCGGGAGTAAAATTCTTTAAACCCCAGTCAAGTGTTGTCAAGATTTTGCGTCTCGGCATTCACTCCCTAATAAAAAATTACCGTCATAACCCCGAAAGATGAAGTTGCAAGATCCTCACATAAGTAACATGGGTTAATGACCAGAGTGTTTAGTTTTGACCATGGTTAAAGCCTCTCGGGATTTTGCAACTCGGCATATGTTCCACCCGAAAACTATACCCTCGAAGCCCCAAGCCACGAAGTCGCGATATAAATTAAAACATGATTATTAAAACACTTAATCTGATTATGTCCTCACTTAACTAAATTTAATCATCGCAATCTCAGGTTTTCGAGGCTCGAAAGGTCAGAGTTAAAAGTCCCGATATGGCGAACGCCGAAATGTTGATTTAAATCTAGATTAAGGAAGCCAATCCAGCCTAATCAATGTTTAATGTAAATGATAATAATGCATAGTTTACGAGGTAATTTCAAATGTTCCTTGCGCCAGCTTGTCCCATGAACCGTCAAATTTCATGGCATTAATTGAAAATAAGGCGAAACGGCAAAGTAAGGATATGTTTTTTATTGCCAAAATCTCTCTTTAAATATGATTGGACTGTTATGCTCGTAAGGACATCGATGTGTTAAATGTTCGAAGATATAGATCTTTTACTTCCTATTTTATTTATAAAATTCATTTCTATCCCGCACAAAGAAGTTTTTCTCAGTTAGTTGATTTCTATATGTATACGCATTTTTATTGCAGAAGAGCTAAGTTACAATCCCCTGTCATGGCCCCGCGAAAAGCATCCAAAGCAAGCGCTGAGGTTTCAGGACAAGGTTCTGATAATATTTCGGATACTTCACCTCGAAGTGTGGATTCCGTACGAACCTGGTCATACTTATCAGAGGTGTTGCAATCACAGTTGGCGAACTACTCGGACGATTCTAGTGACAATGAAACAGATGACATGACTACCAAATACAAGATCATCGTCCAGGCAGAGATGCACAAAGTAGCGGCCCGACCACATCTTCTACCTTACTATGACATGATTCGATGGGTGCTAGATCATGTAGACATCCCTACCAGAACCATCATCAGCGAACAGGGGGTCACTGTTGGGACCTTCAGACCAGAAAGCTTACAGGTTATGTACAAATTACCACCCACGTCAGACTTTACGTACAATGCAGAGTTTCTAGATGGTTTTAAACAGAAGGAATGTGAGCAATACACGAAAAGTTTATCTAATTTGATCAAGGATTGGATCTCACACCCAGCGAAGTTCAGGGCAGACGGCAATGGAATTTATTCCATATCTTCTTTGGAACCACAGTTCAAATATGTAGCGATGATGACCTGTAAATTGTATGGCAGGGAAGACATCACGCATTTTTTCCTCCAATGGGTGCCCTTCATATACTCAGTAGCAGAAGGCTCTTCTTTCGACTGGGCAAAAATGTTATCAGATAGCCTGACCAGTCGGATTACAGAATATCGGATGCAGAAAGAGAGCGGGAAAGTTGCTTCATTTTTTATGTCCGCATATCTCATGGACGCAGTATGTTCCATGATGCCTTTTCCCTTGATGAATTGGAGTTGGGCTCCATCGGATGTTGAGTCAGTCCATGTATACCATTCTAAGCTTTGGGAGGACAAGGCTGTGGATTTCATATACAAAATGTTCAACTGGGTGATGGTACCGATGCATGTTTCCATCTTCGGTAATCCTCCACCCAGGATATTGGATAGCATCACGGAAAATTTAAGCAGAGTGGCCGATTGGTATGTGGAGAAAGAATTCTCATACATCAGGGTTTTCGGCGCTTCTATCCCTCCGCATGCTTTACCCTTACTTATACCTGACAGGCTGGCTTGTCGTGAGATCGCTAGGCAAACTGTAATTGGCGGTATAAGTAAAGAACTTAAAGGGTATTCAAAAAAGGTATGGCCACCTTTTCCTATTCATTTAAACACCTATTCATTATTAGACTTCGGGCATGTGAAGGCTGAGGAAGCATCCCTAGAGGATATAAATTTGGTTCATATCGAATTCAAGAAACACGATCCACACAGGGTCGTGAGTAATCATTTGGCCAGCTGTGGCCTTAAAATATTTGAGCACAAGAATTCGCCTCATGATGATATTTTTCGAGGCGTGAAATCTTATGATGAAGTTTTGGCTCGAATAGAAGCCTTGTCTCCTGAAGAGAGGGCCGATGTTGTCAGATTCCAAGAGAATAAGTGGATTTTCCTCCCTCCAGTATTACGGGGTGAGAATCCGACGACCGTAGAGGTGCAAAAAACAAAGGCCGAAGGCTCCAAAGGTTCAGCGCCCGAACAAGAAGAACAACAGGATAAAGAAGAGAAAGTTGGGGGCCCGAAATAGTAAGCCGAGGCTTCCAGTCCTCCAAGTGAGTCAACTTCAGTCATTACTCCCGAGAAATCTTCTAAACAGGTCGGCAATCCCATCCCCTCCATTACCCCCCAACAGTCTGCAAAGGAAATCCCGGACGAAGGTTGGATTCTGGGTGAAAAATTGACACCTATAGCAATTGAAGAGCTACCTCCAAATGAATTCTTCTTCGATAAGAAGAGGAAAGTGGTTGTGAGACAAGAACTCTACCAAGAGGCAGGTACTATCTCTAAGACATATAAAATTTTAACTGATGGGAAAGATATGAAGAAAGTAGAATTCGCGACGCAAATAGTAGGAACATTGGGTGCTTTCGCTACGGCAAATCAATATTTAGTCGGGACCCTAAAGGATTAGCTAAAATGAAAGAATCATTTGATCAAGAAACTAGAGGCTAAACTATCTACAGCAGAGGTTGTTGCTAAAGATCAAGCAAGTGCGACTTTAGAGAAAGCAAGAATAAAAGATCAAAAAGAAATCGAGCGGCTTAAAGTTGACCTCGAATAGACATAGTTGAAGGTTCAGACGAGTCAAACTCAGATAATCCAGCAGGGAGAATTGATAGACCAGCTTCGGTCCAAACTAGAATTCACCGAAAGCCAGGTAATCGATATCAGGATATTTCAATCCCAAGCGATAGAGATCAGAAAAAGGTTATCGGTGGCACAGCAGGGTTTTCTTGCAAAAGTGGAAACAATTCAAAGCAGCTTCCAACTCATCGATCAGGTGTTGGAAAACCTCTCTCTTAAAGAAAGGGATGCCGGAGAAACTCGAGTGGCATTCCAGGAGGCTATTATAGCCACAACAAGAAGGGAAACAAGCAGCAGTTATAGTTTTCCCATCGTAGAGCAGACCAGGGGTAATATCTTGTTGAAAGAATGGGAGCGGAATATATCCGAAGGTAAACAACAATCTATGAAACTGAGGAAATCTTGCGAAGAAATTTTCGGTTTGTTAAGTGAGATTTGTTTGGGTTTTGATGGTGAAAGTGGCATGGAGATACTGGGTCAGATCAATATAGCTAAATATATGCTAAATATCAAAGAAAATGAAGAAAGAGAATTAGCCGAAATATCACAAATAACTCAAACAGACATAGTGCAAATAGACAAATGGCTAATTAAATCGAGTATGTTGTTATGCTCTATCAATGCCAAAGATCAGCATGTGGAGGGAAAGTTGTCATTATTGATGAAGGAATGTTATATTTTTGAGGAAAATAATCAAACCGAGACATCCAAGTTGATATCATAGCTGGTGGAGAAGTGCATTATTTGCACGGAGCATGCGAAGAGGCAGGTTTCGAGTACCAAATGAGAACAGAGATAAAGAAATGAAATGTTTCGACTTTTTGATTGTAACCGAAAACCTCTGGAACTATTGAGATTCCAGTGCAAAAGAATTTTGTATAAATATACATTTTGAAGAAAGAAAAAAAGGTTGGACCTTTTTTATTAATTGTAATAGAGATTGTCTCTTTTCGAGACTTAATACAAAGCAATCTGGAGATTCCTAATTCCGTCACTACTGTGTTATGAGTTTGTTCTCTCTGTTATTTCATATTTATTTTTATTTTACTTATATATATCTGAGGAATGTTGCATTGCAATTTAGTAAAATTTTTACTGCAGTGATTAATATTTAGCTATCTATTGTTTACAGTTTTTCCTTTGTATCGGCTACTAGCAAGTACAAGACCTGTAAATCTTTAGGTTGTCATATTTTATGCTTCATCGGATCATTTCTTGTCTTATTTTTTTCTTCTGCTTATAGAGTGAGATTCTCCCTCGATAGGAGTCTTATTCTATAGACAGCTTAATGTTTTTCTCCATAATTCATACACCATTTATTTCAATATAACGCAGTTACGGAAAAAGGCCTTTGGTTTGCAATTTTCTTTTAATATTGATTTCTAAAGTTCTCTTTTATAAAATCAGATTTATACAGCATAAAAACTTTTGGATCTCTTTAAGTTTTATGTTCCTCTATGACTGTCCCTGTTGTAAGACAACCCAATATTGAACCCAGTTTGACAGATCAAACCCATATCACTTTAAATCTCCTCGACACCATACTTAAAACGGCCAACACCCAGGTAGAACTTGAACGTTCATGGGCTGCAATTGAAAGGGATATAAACATCCAGGAACAGTTGGAAGCCAGGCAGCGACAACCTAGAAATCAACCCTAGCTTCCTTTTCCCAAAAGTTTACCCTCCTCCCTTTTTACATCTTACTAACTTTCGGATGCCTAGACATTGTACTTTTTAAATCCTTAAGTACAAACTCTGCAACAACATCTTTTTGGCGTTGTTGTCGGGGATGAAGTTACGAAACCTTTTCCCTGGGAAGAACGACATTTTTTCAAGTTTCACCCTTTGATAGTGAACAAAGAGTGAGCACTTTCTAAAAGGTTTTTCTTATCTTTCACTTGGTGAATCTACGTATAAGTAAGCTAGCATCTAGTCGAAGGAATACCAGACAAAACCCAGAGAACAAGCAGACCACGCCTGTTTCAGATCCCGAAAAAATACTAAAAGCTAGAGGTTCTCTTAAGATGACTACTGCAGTCTATCAGCTTAAACACCCGCAGCCCAAGACCAAAAATTCTTGTGAACCTTCAACTTCGCATAGTACACCTCCCGAAACCACTAATTCATTTTTATTCAGCTCTGTGGTTAAAAGTGAAATCCTTTCGAAAACCTCTGTCGGACACAAAGGTAAAAGCCCGACAGTAAATTTATCAGCAGTTGATATCCCGCCGACTCTCCTTTCAGACTTCCCGACCTCACCAAGTCTCGAAGAGTATACTATATACTCAAATCTCACACCCACGGGATCCCCTGATTACGTCTCCTGCAAATCCGAAGAGCCAAGTCCTTGCGTCTCCGTTCACTCATCTTCGCTTCTCTCATCTCCCAAAGAAGCTAAGAATCTATTTCTAGTCTTCCAAAACCCACTTTATAACACACCCTATCCCCGTCAGGTAATACCAATGGCGGCCATCGGAGGAGGAGTAGGGGGCCAAGCGCCTCCCCCGCCCCCCAGAGTTTTCACTAAAGTAGCTGCGAGATATGCACCTTTGGTTCTACCCGCACCTCTTCATAACCTTCCTGAAAATTATATAAAAAATTTACCAAAATTTACAGGGGAGGGGGACTTAACTACAGCCGAACATATAAATTTCTTCGATCAGTTCACTAATATTCTAGGTCTGGAACATGAAGACGTTTATTCGAGATTATTTGTTCAAACTTTTGAAGGACAGGTACGAACCTGGTTTCGAAGCCTACCCACAGGGTCTATCCTATGTTACGATGCCTTAGAAGATGCCTTTCTTAGACAATGGGGTGAGAGAAAAGACCATTTATATTATCTAACCGAGTTCAGATCTTTAAAGTAAAGAAATTCAAAAACAGTGATGGAATGTATCCAAAGATTTAATAAACTGTATAATAAGATCCCAGCCGAAGTCAAACCCTCCCAACCTGCAGCCAAAATTACCTTCGCAGGAGATTTCGAACCCGACTTCGCTCTTCTCTTAAGGGAAAGGCAAGGGGCTACCTCAACCCGAATGCAGGATGATTCTATAGAAATTGAATCTAACATGATGGCCTCTGGTAAATTGAAATCTAGGATAGAAATGGGGAACAGAGAAACCAGACGTTTTAGGGAACAAGTGGGACCCTTAGGATCAAATAGATCTACAGACGACAAAATGGATGATATGGCTAGGGTAATTAAAGAATTGTCGAATAAGATTTCCAGAATGGAGCTAGACCAATCCAAGAGTGATCGTTTCGTTAAAAGAGAATTCAGAAGAAACTCCAACCCTCAAAATCAACAAAGACAGGTTAAAAATGAAGATCAGAAAATCCAAACCCCTTTAAAAAATGAAAATTTTATAGGAGGAAATGACCTGGAAGATTTAGAGGGACTTGAGGAAGACGTGACAAATTTAGGTGACGACTGTACTCAACCCTATGTAACTAAAGAACATTATGAGAGGTCGTTGAACACACCCCAACCGTCAAATGAAGAAGATGATATAAACAACAATTACTTCATTGTATGCCAAGAAATGTCTGATTCCATGACAGCTGGGGTCCAAGCGAGGTATAACTTGAGGTCTAAAAACAAACCTACATCGATTCCTCAACATAAGAAAATTCTCCCTAGAGGTGAAATATATGTGCCTGCCCCGAGAGAGACTGAAATGTCTAACAACAAAACAAAGGAGGCAGACTCGTTGAACCTCAAAACAAAGGAAGTTGAGGCCCAAACTAAGGAAATCAAGACAGCCGAAACACCCTCACTGGTAAGCAAGCTCATGAGTAATAAATCAAATCAGACAAATAAGTTAGAGAAAAAAGACCTCGAGGTTTTAACAAGAGAAACGGACAAAGGTGGCAGTGGTTTTAGTGTCAAAAATGAAATTAATAGGATCAAAATACTGATTCCGTTGGTTGAATTAGCAAAAAACCCTGCATATCGAAAACAGATAACCAAGGTGATAGGCTGTTCGAACCAAGAAAGTCAATCAGACGAAATAAATTTGGAAGATGACAAGCCAAATATCATTTTCGGTCCACATTTCGAGGGCGCCAAAGACATCATTGTCCCTTTCTATATGACCCTAAATGTGCATGATCGACTGCTGCATAACTGCATGCTAGATTTTGGAGCTTCACATAATGTGATGCCCAAATCTATTATGGATAGACTAGGCCTCGAGATCACCCGACCTTATGGAGATCTCTACTCTTTTGATTCAAGAAGAGTCAAGTGCTTAGGTATGATAAAATATTTAGTAGTCACCCTTGCACAGGTCCCAGTCAAAAGTGTTCTGATGGATGTAGTTATTGTTGATATCCCCCCAAAATATGGATTACTGTTATCAAGGTCGTGGGGAGCCAAACTTGGGGGATCCCTTCAATTGGACATGACTTATGACACAATTCTTGTATTTGGTGGGAAACTTACTAGGTTATACAGGGAAATGAGGTTAGCCTATACCATGAGCAATCCTCAGAATCCTAACAATTTTCCTGTTTACATTGCTGATCAAGATCTAGGAAATTGTATTTTGTCTTTTGATGATGGTATAGATAGTTGCACAGAAGAAAACTGCATAGATGAGAAAGATTCAGAAAATATGCATAGTACAGGGGTCTGGAAAATGTTTTTTTACGGTGCTCTGTCATGTGAAGGAGCCAGTGCAAGAGTACTTTTTGTGGCACCTGAAAATAGGTTTGTTGTCCCTTTTTCTTACAGGCTTCAATGGGATATAGACTACACTAACAATGTGTATGAATATGAATCTTTAGTTTTAGGATTGGAAGCTGCCAAGAAACTGAACATAAAGAACCTGGAAGTATATGGAGACGCTGAGTTGATAGTCAAACAGATAAATCGACAATACCAGGCCAAACACCTGAGATTGAGAGCGTATAGAAATTGTGCCTGGGTTCTAATGGAAAATTTATTCTCGTCTGTAAATATCCACTTCATACCACGTGCCGAAAATTTGCAGGCCGATTTGTTAGCCAAGGCAACCTCGACTTTCTCTCCCCCCACGGCTTTTAAATTAAAATACCATATAGAGGTAAGGCACAGACCATCCATCCCGAACAACATACAACACTGGTAGGTTTTCGAGGATGACGAACAGATCAAAAAGTTTCTTGAAGCAGTGGGTGACTTTTCTGAAACCCACATTGATCAAGAGAATCAAAATGATCACATGTGGATCATGCAAGAAGGAGAATACCCTCAGGAGTTCCGACAAAAAATTGCCAACCATCACATGTTAGTTTTAAAAAATAATCAGATTCCAAAGGGACTAATCCCCCTGGAGAGACTTTTCGATCAAAAATGACATGCCTTTAAAATCTACTCTTCAACCCCAACCAGAAGAGGTTGAAGATTGTGATATAGGGACAAAAGAAGAACCCAAGATGGTGAAAATATCAAAGTACCTTCCTCCTGAGGTGAAAAATAAGTATAAAGATTTTCTTGCACGATATAAAGATGTTTTCACTTAGTCTTACGAAGAGCTTAGGACTTACGACACTTCCGTGATCAAACACAATATACCTCTGAAGCTTGGTATCAAACCCTTTAGGCAAAAACTTAGACAAATCAACCCTATCTTATTACCCATAGTCGAAAGAGAAGTCAAGAAGCTTTTAGACGCAAAAATAATAGTACCACTGAGATACTCCGATTGGGTGGCAAACCTGGTTCCGGTTAGAAAAAAGAGTGGAGAGATTAGACTGTGTGTTGATTTCAGAAATTTAAATAAATCTTCCCTAAAAGACAACTATCCTTTACCTAAAATGGATCACGTCTTAGAAAAGGTAGTCGGAGCAAATAGGATGTCTATGATCGACGGTTTCTCTGGGTACAATCAAATTTCTATAAACAAACAAGAGAAAGAAAAAACAGCTTTCACTACACCCTGGGGTACATTCATGTATGATAAAATGCATTTTGGTCTAATGAATGCAGGTGCCACTTTCCAACGTGCTATGGATATCGCTTTTGTCGGCAAAAGAGACAAGTTTGTAGTTATCTACCTCGATGATCTAACCATTTTTTCTAAGTCTGACGAAGACCATTTAATACATCTCAAATAGACTTTCGAAAAATGTCACAAGTTCGGTCTATCTTTAAACCCTAAAAAGTCTCATTTTGCCATAAGGGAAGGTAAACTCCTAGGCCATATTGTGTCCCAAGACAGAATTAAAATTGATCCCAGCAGGGTTCAAGCTATAGACACAATAAATATTCCTAGAAATGTAAAGGAAATCCAGTCATTCTTAGGAAAGATAAACTTTTTGAGAAGGTTTTTTCCAAACTTCGCTGAAATTTTGAAATTAATCACAGGTATGTTAAAGAAAAACAGAGAGGTAAAATGGACAACAAAGGCCAAAGAATCATTTGCACATATCAAGAGGGTTATAAGCGAGGCACCTGTACTGGCAAGCCCCGACTATCTAAAAGATTTTCTCATTTTCTCATTCACTTCCGAGCACACTATTGTCGCAGTGCTCCTCCAGAAAAATGAGGAGGGTTTCGAACAACCGATAGCCTTTTTCAGCGAAAGTCTCAGAGACGCGGAACTAAAATACGATATAATGGAAAAACAAGCATATGCTATGGTAAAGGTATTAAAGGATTTTAGGACTTATGTATTGCATTCCAAGATAATTGCGTATGTACCTACTAGCTCTGTAAAAGACATTCTAGTGCAGCCTTACAGTGATGGAAAAAGGGGACAGTGGCTTGCAAAAATTCAAGAATTTGATCTGGAAATAAAGCCAACAAAGTTGACAAAGGGTCAAGGTTTGGATAAACTCTTAGCTGAATCTAATTACAGATCCCTCAGCATAAATAGCATACAGGGATGTGAAGAAGAAGAAGATATGAACGAATTCTACGAGCAAACAAGGGAAGTCAGGATCGAAGAGAAGTTTACATCCTCTGACTGGTACAAAAACATAGTATCCTACCTACTGAATTTGAACTGCCCAAGTGATTTATCTCCATCCAAATCTAGAATGCTAAAACTACATGCAGTCAAATATTGTATATCTGAGGTTAAATTGTTTTGGAAGGACCCACTTGGCTTCTTGTTGGTCTGTTTGGTGGAATCTGAAACAGAAAAGGTAATAAGCGAATTCCACGAAGGAGTGTGTGGGGGACATCACGCTTGGAGAGAGGCAGCTTATAAAATCCTGAGGGCAGGGTATTATTTGCCTAAACGTTTCTCGGATGTAAATGCCAAATTCAAGGCTTGCGAACCTTGCCAACTATTCGTAGGCAAGCATAAACTCCCAGCATTACCTTTAGTTCCAATCAAAACAAAGGCTCCTTTTCAGCAGTGGGGACTGGATTTTATAGGCGAAATTAACCCCCATTCCAGCGCTCAACACAAATGGATCCTAACTGCCACAGATTACTTTAATAAATGGGTAGAGGCTATTCCTACCAGGAGGGCTACAGATTCGGTGGTAATAGATTTCCTAGAAGAAAAAATTTTATCTAGATTTGGCTGCCCCCGAAAGATAGTAACAGATAATGCTCAAGCTTTTAAATCTATGGCTATGATCAGTTTTTTCCAAAAGTACAATATTGTACTCGGTCATTCTACGGCATATTATCCCCAAGGAAATGGACTGGCTGAATCTTCGAACAAAAGTTTGATCAACATAATTAAAAAAGTGTTGAATGAGAACAAGAGATCCTGGCATATACATTTAAAATATGCACTATGGGCAAATCGGATTGGCACAAAAAAATCCAATGGTATTTCTCCTTTCCAGATGGTATACGGGACTGATGTGGTATTACCTATAAACTTGGCACTTCCCATGATGAAACTATGGCAAGATGAGAAAGAATAACCAAACCACGTCACAAGGAGAATAAATCAGCTGATCGAATTACAACAGCACAAGGTCGAGGTGGATGAAAGATTGAAAAAATATCAAGACAACATGAAAACGTTATTTGAACGTAAGACAAAAGACAGAGAGCTTCTTCCAGGAGATTTGGTCTTAAGATGGGATGCTAGGAAGGAAGATTCAACGAAACACGGTAAATTCAATCATATTTGGTATGGACCATTTAGAGTCGCAACTTCTGAAGGAAAAAATTCATTTTTATTAGAAAATATGGATGGTAAAATCTCCAATGCCCCTGTCAATGGGCGTTATCTAAAACACTACATGACATAATTAGTTCTCCGAGGTTTTCCATTGTATATACCGGTTTGTATTTGCTTCCTATTTCATGATTCCCTTGAGATAAGTTTTCAATTTTTATTTTTTTTATATCAATATAAATAGAGATACATGGTTTTCAAATACATTTAACTTTTTTTTTTAAAAAGGACACTCTTTGTGTTTACAGGATTTCGGTTTGCAAACTAAACGAACGAATGGAGAAAATAGAAGGTCATGTATCGGAGATTTGCATTTGCCAAAAACAGGTGACAGAAAAAGTTTTCGGTTATTTTAAAAATGGTAAGGTAAAGGCACGAACTCCTAAAAATTGTGTTCCTTAAGAAAGCAGAGATCTCCAAAAAACATCATAAAGGTCCCATAAATCTAATGGTCTCACTTAATTGATTATTAAAAAGTACAGTTACTTGCTCTGGGCCCTAATAATTTTAAACACAAATAGGTGGTAATTAAAACAAACAGAAAGTGAAGCATCTTTGGGGAAGGGTTTTCAAAAAAGCGGTTTTAATTTTCAACCCCTGCCCCTCATCATACAAACATTTGTCCGTCACCTTTCTTTCAGTCCTCAGATTTGTATTCTTAAAAATGCCAAATGTCTTTTCAGATTTATATACGTAGGGAGAAGAGATTATGTTTAAACTTTGAAAGTTGTAAGCGTGTTTTGGAAAGAAGGTTGGTCTTCACAGCTCCTCGGTCTCTTACTAAACAAGTTATGCGTAGGTGGATCCTGACTTTTCTAGGTTTTTCAACAGTTTCGTATGGTTAAGGCTTACTCAAAGGAAAACCCCCAGAAAAATGTTTCCCCTTTTCCTCCCTGTGGACCCAAGGTGGTGTGAAATTCAAAGGAAGATTGGCACCGAGTAATCAAAGTAAGTTGACAAACCTACATTGCAAAATATTGTGCAGATATCACCCCTCATACAATCTGATTTCCCCCACTTCATATTCTAAAAAGAAAATTATAAGACTGATGATGAAAGGAAAGTCATATCTAATTGTACATCTAGTCTGAAGAGACAATGAAAGGAAATTCAGAAATGATTGCCCTCATCTCAGCATTTAAATGCATAAATACATTTCGAAGTGGTGAAAGGAAATTTAACCAAACTGTTTTGAAGAAGCCAGCAAAGATGAATTTTGGAATAAGGCCATGGATGAAGAATTGGATCAAACAAATAAAAATGACACTTGAGAAATGGTTCCAAGACCAAAGAATAAGAATGTGATTGGCACAAAATGGGTTTTCAGGAATAAATTGAATGAAGATGGACGGGTTACAAGGAACAAAGCTATATTGGTATTTAAATGATATGCACAAATTGAAGGAATCGACTTTGAAGAGACAATTGCCCCAGTTGCCAGAATGGAAGAAATTTGTTTGCTTTTAGATTATGCATGCTCCAAAAATGTTAAAGTATATCAAATGGATGTAAAATCATCTTTTCCGAATGGGGAACTTGAAGAAGAAGTCTACATTGAACAACCAGAAGGATTTCAGTTGTCAGAGAACACGGACTATGTGTGTAAATTAAAGAAGGCTTTGTATGGTCTAAAACAGGATCCTAGAGCATGGTACTCTAGACTGGATAAGTATCTACAGCAGGCAGGGTTCAGAAAAGGAAGTGCAAACAGCAACCTCTACATCAAGGTAAGTCAAGGTAATATTTTATTAATTGAAGTTTATGTTGATGATATTATTTTTGGTAGTGATGATGACAGGTTAAGCCAGAAATTTGCAAAAGACATGTAGAATGAATTTGAAATGTCGTTACTTGGAGAACTATCCTTCTTTCTGGGACTTCAAATATGTCAAAGAAACCAAGGAATTTTTATTTCTCAAGCCAAGTATATCAGAGAAATGGTAAAGAGGT
>JASDQU010291765.1:0-11000 GCA_032191745.1 Picea mariana
TTGGTTTCCACTCCTTTGCTTTATTTTTACCTTTCCCATTCCAACAATTTTGCATGGTGCATCATCACCCAAATGAACCTGTCCAAAATCACCTTGAACATAATCTAGAAAAAATTTCTTATGGGGTGTGGCATGAAATGAATCCTCTGAATCTACTACCCAAGACTCAAAAATATTATCTACAGAAAGAATCAAATCATCTTGTAACACATCAACTGTTACATTTGCTTCCTGATTTTTCTCCTATTGTCCATCTCTTTGTTTCTTTGGAGCCTTGTCGTATTTCTTAATATGTTCTTTCTTCCCACAATTCCATCACTCTATCTTTCCCAATATGGATTTGGATCTTCCCTTCGTATAATTCTCGCGGTTCCCTGAGCCCTTTCCTCTATCCTTTTGTCTTCCCATGTTCTCCATGTTTAACGCATTACCTGATGTCTCACCTGTTCTTTTCCCTTGCATTTCCTTGCTAAGGATAACACCAACAACATCATCAAATTTTAAAGTGTTTGAACCAGAGAAAGAGTTAATTACAACCATGACCAAGTCATTCCATCTTTATAGAAATGAGCACAATATTAGAAGAGCCCTTACCTCATAATCAAAGTCCACTTTTACATAACTTAGCTGATTAGTAACTGTATTAAATTCATTTAAATGATCTGCAATAGACCCACCTTCTGACATATTCATATTAAATAATATATTCATTATAAATATCTTATTAGACGTCGAGGGTTTTTCATACAATTTATCCAATGTATCCATCACCTCCTTCGTTGTATTTTCTTTCGAAATATTGAAATCCATCGACGTTGTCAATCTCAACTATATCATTCCTAGTACCTTTCTGTCAGGAACCTCCCATTCTTCGTCCTCCATGGTCATCAACTTCTTTTTTGCCACCTGTTGGTGTCAGAAGTCACTCTTGGATTGTGGCAGGATTAAGCGTGAGGCCCATTAGTTTAAAATGTCATTATTTGTTGATAAATGGTGATGGATGAAAGTGAACTCAAAACAATATCGTTCTAACTCAGAAACTAGGTCGGGCATGCACAAGCAGATGAGGCCTTGATTCAATTTCAGGCAGTAAGTTGTAATAAGGGCGAGTAGGAGGAAGACTTATGTAAGGAAATGTGAAGGGTTGTTGTAGGCATCGGGCTTCTAATAGCCTGTAGAAGAAAATTTTGAACACAAGAACCTCTTATATTCAAAATTAAAACACTAAAATAACATAACAGTGCTATAATAAATCCTTTATCATAACATAGTCACGATGATTCATGTGAATCATTCAGTCATGAACTCTTTCAGTATGAGATCGAAACAAGATGGAAAAGAGAGTTTCCTTACATTGAACAAGGAAATATCATGTATAGATACATAGCCAAGAAAACCAGTGCTTCATTAAAAAATTAAATTTGGGAGCCCTGGTCTACCATCCATCCCTTCAGAAATACAAAAACTGAGCATATATACTCAGAGCAATTTGCCCCCTTTGCAGCAGGGATGTAGTTGGGACATTAAAGTCCAAGTTAGCGTGTGCAGGCTCCTCAATCAAACCTGAATGGAAGTCTTTCATCAGACGCCACTTTAACTCAGCATGGCTCTTGCAGGGGGACCTGCATACAAGGGTACCATGGGTTGATTTCTCCAGACCTCCCATACCTTCGATTAATGGGTTGAGCTGAGGTCTCAACCACCTGCTCAATATTTATTTACTACCTCTAACCAGCTCCAGCCCTTTAACCAGCTCTTTCTATTACCCTAAGTGACCATGGGTCATGACCCTGTGCCCATCTTCAAAGGCGCTCTTTGCATTTCGGGTTTCAATGATTCCTGATGTAGTGGAGGAGCGGCCCTTTGTCTCTTGACATCCCGGTAGCCAAAATGATGAAATGGCTCCTGGGTGGCTTTTACATTTCTCATTTTGGGTTTCGGTGATTCTCGATGCAGTGGAGGAGTGGCCCTTTGTCTCTTGACATCCTGGTAGCCGAAATGCCGAAATGGCTCCTGGGCAGCTTTTACATTTTGCGTTTTGGGTTTCGGTGATTCTTGATGCAGTGGAGGAGCAGCCCTTTGTCTCTTGACATCCCTGTAGTCGAAATGTCAAAATGGCTCCTGGGCGGATTTTACATTTCGTGTTTCGAGTTTTGGTGATTCCCGATGTAGTGGAGGAGTGGTCCTTTGTCTCTTGACATCCCGGTAGCTGAAATGTCAAAATGGCTTCTGGGCGGCTTTTACATTTTGTGTTTCGGGTATCGGTTATTTCCGATGCAATGGAGGAGTGGCCCTTTGTCTCTTGACATATTGGTAGCCGAAATG
The DNA here is from genome assembly GCA_032191745.1 of Picea mariana. NCBI lineage: Eukaryota > Viridiplantae > Streptophyta > Pinopsida > Pinales > Pinaceae > Picea > Picea mariana. The sequence goes on from JASDQU010291765.1 coordinate 2,326, forward strand.
TCGAAATGGCTCCTGGGCAGCTTTTACATTTCACATTTCGGGTTTCGGTGATTCCCGATGCAGTGGAGGAGTGGCCCTTTGTATTTTGACATCCCAATAGCCGAAATGTCAAAATGACTCCTAGGCGGCTTTTACATTTCACGTTTTGGGATTCGGTGATTCCCAATGCAGTGGAGGAGTGGCCCTTTGTCTCTTGACATCCCAGTAGCCGAAACGTTGAAATGGATCCTGGGCGGCTTTTACATTTCACGTTTCGGGTTTCGGTGATTCCCGATGTAGTGGAGGAGTGGTCCTTTGTGTCTTGACATCTCGGTAGCCAAAATGTCAAAATGGCTCCTGGGTGGATTTTACATTTCACGTTTCAGGTTTCAGTGATTCCTGATGCAGTGGAAAAGTGGCCCTTTGTATCTTGACATCTTGGTAGCTGATATGTCAAAATGGCTCCTAAGCAGCTTTTACATTTTGCGTTTTGGGTTTCGGTGATTACTGATGTAGTGGAGGAGTAGCCCTTTGTCTCTTGACATCTCGGTAGCCGAAATGCCGAAATGGCTCCTGGGCGGCTTTTACATTTCACGTTTTTGGTTTCGGTGATTCCTGATGCAGTGGAGGAGCATCCCTTTATCTCTTGACATCTCGGTAGCCGAAATGCCGAAATGGCTCCCAGGCATTTTTCGCATTTCACGTTTCGGGGTTTTGAAATGCAGTGGAAGAGAAACCCCTTTGTCCTTTGAAGTCCCAGTAGCCGAAATGCCGAAATGGCTCATCATTTTGTGATTTTGGCCATAAGAGATGAGCTCATGCACCAGACCTCGTGCAACTCTACTACTCAAATCTACTCGATGACCGTCGATCTACTCCATATGTGGATCCTCATTGCTGAAAACAAAAATCTCTCTCGCTTGATTTTAGGCCCGAAATGGACTTCTTCTATGTGTTGCGCTCAGTGCTCATGACTTTGTGAGAATTGGCGCTAACATTAGGCTCCATGGGGGATAGAGTCGTCCCTACAATGCTCTAAGAACTCCTTCTGCAGTTCCAGTTTCCTTCTGTTGGGTTATGGATTCATTTATTAAGATGAAAATAAATAGAAAAACAATGAATACAATATTTACAAAAACAAAGGAGTCATCTAAGGCTCAAACAAAACATTTCTTCGGGAAATGCCCATTTACTGGGTCGCTAAAGACTTCTTCACCCTCCAAATCCTGCAACCTGTACGTATTATTTAAGAATACTTCAGATATTTTGAAGGGCCCGATCCAGAGGGAATCAAACTTRTTGTGTCTTCCCTTATCCTGCCTGGGTGCATCCCACTTAAGMACCAAATCTCCCAGCTCGAATTCCTCTTTCCTAACCTTCCTKTCAAAAGCTTGCTTAATCTTCTGTTGATGACTATGAGCTATGTCCATCACCTGCTCCCTGATCTGTTTCAGTTCCACCACTTGATGAATCCTTCTGACCATATGGTCTGGATCTCCTTCATGATCTTGAAAGAATTTCACTATAGGTAAAGCRAACTGAGTGGGAAAAATAGCCTTCGTCCCATAAACAAGTTGAAAAGGTGATGTGCCCAGAGACTTCTTTGTTTTCACTCGATCGGCCCATAGAGAAAATTTGAGCTTTGAATCCCAGGCCTTCTTATTGTCTTCCAATAATCYTTTMATGAGTTTGATTATACTTTTATTGGAAGATTCTGCTAGCCCATTTCCTTGAGGATAATAGGGAGTGGAGTGAATTAGTGAAATCTCGAACTGCTCAMAAAACTTAACCAGAGGCTCAGACTTGAAATAAGTGGCATTATCAATGACAATTCTGCTGGGATGGCCAAATCTGGCTATGATATCCTCCAAGAATCTTATAATCACCTTGTGCGAAGCACTCCTGGTGGGGGCAGCTTCTATCCACTTGGTGAAATAGTATGTTGCAGTCAGGATCCATCTATGTTGGCCACTTGAAGGAGGATGAATTTCCTCAATGAAGTCCAACCCCCACTGTTGAAAGGGTGTTGAAGCTACTACAGTCTTTAGTGGAAGATATTTGGGCTGCTGCTTTCCTAAGGACCTTTGTCATTTGATGCAAGCTCTAACTTCTCTGCAGACATTAGTGAATAAGGTGGGCCAGTAGTACACAACCCTGAGAATTTTGTGGGTTGTGGTCTTCCAGAAATGATTCCCTCCACGAAGGCCATTGTGGAAGTCAAACATAACTTTCTCGGCTTCCTGTGGATTCAGACACCTTAGAAACACCCCTAAAGGATCTCTCCAGTGCAAGACTTGGTCAATAAGGCAATGTMTGACTGCTTTGATCTTTAAATCTCTTGCCTTGATTTTTCCCATTCCATCAAGAGGCTTCAACTCTTACAGAAAGTACAAAATGTCTTTGTACCAGGTGCATTCTGCTAGTGATAAGCCACCYTGAGAGCTTTTGTTGGGTGACTCAGCTTGCTGATTTCCTRAGCAAGCATTGATGAAGCTAACCCGCAAGGCCTTGCAATTGGATTCAGCCAGCATCTTGGCTAAACCCTTCCCTTTAACAAACTTGGTGGGCTTTATTTCCAGTTCAAACTCAAGGATCTTGGCAATCCATTTACCTCTCCTCCCATCTATGTCAGGCTGTATAAGGATGTCTTTCATAGAGATTGAAGGAACGTATGCAGTCACTCTTGAATGCAAGACATAGACTCTGAAATCTTTGAGAGATTTCACCAAGTCATAGGCCTTCTTCTCCATGATCTCATACCTGATTTCTACATCTCTTAATGCCTTACTGAAGAAAGAAATGGGTTGCTCTCACCCTTCCTCATTTTTCTGCAATAAGACCGTTGTTATTGTATCAAAAGAAGCAAAAGAAAAAATTAGGAAATCCTTCGAACAATCAGGATTGATCAGCACAGGTGCCTCAGTCAATGCCTTTTTTATTTGGAAAAAATATTCCCTGGGTTTAGCAGTCCATTTTACTTCGTTTCCCTTTTTGAGCATGGTTGTGATGTGTTTCACCAACTCAACAAAATTTGAGACGAACCTCCTCAGAAAGTTAATCTTCCCTAAAAAAGCCTAAACTTCCTTTCTAGACCTGGGAAGTTACAGGGTCTGAATTGCCTCTACCCTGCTTGGATCAATTCCCACTTCCTCTGTTGATACCATATGGCCTAACACCTTCCCCTCCTTCATAGTGAACAAAGATTTCTTGGGATTTAAGGAAAGGCCAAACCTCCGGCATTTCAAGAAAACTTTCCTCAAGTGACAGTGGTGCTCTTTATCAGACCTGGAGAAGATTGTGATGTCATCCAGATGGATCACCACGAACTGATATATCTCCCTGATGAAGGCTTTTTCCATGGCTCGCTGGAATGTTTCTCCTGTATTCATTAATCCAAAAGGCATTTTGGCATACATGAATGTGCCGCAAGGAGTGGTGAAGGTTGTTTTTTCTCTGTCCTCCGGCATGATAGATATCTGATTATAGCTAGAAAAGAAATCAATCATGGATATCCTTGATGCACCAGTTACCCTCTGCAATATGTGTTAAGTGTTGGGCAAGGGATAGTTGTCTTTATTTGAGCTCCTGTTCAGGTTCCTGAAATCAACACAGAGCCTGATTTCTCCACTTTGCTTCCTCACCGGGACTAAATTGGCCACCCACTCATAATATCTTAAGGGGACAATGATTTGGGCATCTAACAACTTCTTCACTTCTCTCTCCATGATAGGAAACAACATGGGATTTATCTGTCTTAGCTTCTGCCTAAATGGATTAGCCTCTCCCTTCAGTGGGATGTTGTGTTCAATGATAGACGTGTCATCTGTCTTGAGGTCTTCATAGGTCCATGCAAACACATCAGAAAATTCTTTTAATAACTCAGTATATTCGGCCCTCTGTTCTTTGGTCAAACTGCTTGACAACTTGACAAACTTAGGCTCCTCCTGTGTGCCGATATTGCACTATGTTGTATCATCATCTCCATTTGAAACCCTACCCTTTACTGCCACATCATTCCCATCGAATAGTCTTTCCAAAGGGACTATTCCCTTCGGAATGTGATTGCTAGGCAAATGAATAATATGGTGACTAGCAATTTTATTTAAAAATACATCAGGGTGAGGGTGACTTTCAAGATCAGGATCCTGATCAATGTGCAATGCAGAAAATTCATCGACAGACTGAAGAAATTTTTCGATTTCAAGATCATCTTCGAATACCTTCCAATGCTTGATATTTTCTAGAACAGATGGCCTATATCTTATTTCAACCTCATATTTGACCTTAGGTGGCAGAGGGATCCTAAAAAAACTAGCCGAGATAGATAAGGAATCGACCAAAGTATTTTCCTCTCTTGAAAAAAAAGAAATGTTCAAAGCCAAGAAGAAATTATCAATCAGGTCCCACACCTCATTTATGTAACCCCTGAGCAAAGGATGCTTAGCCTAATAAGCATTCCTGAATTGTTGGATTATCAACTCAGCATCTCCGAACACTGCTACCTCCTCAATTCCCCTTTCCTTTACAGCCCTCATACCCAGAACAAGAGCTTCATATTCTGCCACATTATTGGTAGCTTCAAATTCTAGCTTGTATGACAGGGATATGGTTTCCTGCCAAGGGGACACAAGAACCACTCCAGCGCCAGCACCTTTGCTAGACAAAGCTCCGTCGAAGAAAATTTTCCAAACATAGGTGGTTGGAGAAGGTATCTCATGATTAAATATGGGTTGCTTTTTCATTTGAAAAGGGGCTTCAAGAGTCTCAGTGATTTGCAACAAACTAGAACCCAAATCAGTGTCAAGTGCAAAGATGGGATGATTAGTGGGGTCTGCTTCGTCACTGACAATGTAGGCCAGCTGAGATTCTCTGTACAACCTCATGTGTTCCCCTCTAAAGACTGGAATGGTGGAATATGTGAGATCCATCTGTAATGTTCCTCCAAGTATTTTAATCCAAGATCTTGACAACAACATGTCGAACTTGGGGGGAACATTAGCTACTACAATGTCCATGACCACACTCTTCATTGGAAGCTGAAATAAAGAGACCACCAAGTCTTTGATGAATCCAAGGCATTGCACCCTCCTTGAATCAAAAGAATACAAATCATGATAAGCCTTTTTCACTTCCAATCCCAATTCTTCCATGACTATTTTGGGCATAAGGTTGTGGGAAGATCTTGAATCCATGAGGCAATTATGCAATACTTTATCATGTATGTTCAGGAATGTGTAGAAGGGAGGGGATGAATCATATTTGTCTTCTACCATGGGACCTAGGACAACTGCTATCTTTTCATCTTGAAGATTTGCTGAGTTCGTAGGAGGCTGGGGGGACTCAGGTTGTAGTAGCTTGCAGAGGGACCTTTTGAAATCTTCATTTTTAACTAGCTCTGAGAGGGGTACTGGAATTCTAATACTTTGAATTTCATGCTCAAAACTAAAGGAGGGAAAAGGATTAGGAGCTTCCCTTACCTCAGAGATAGGTTCTTTGGTTGTTGGTGAAGTATTCTGAGTTTTCTTCTCTTTAGTAGTGATTGTTACAGACCTAGCAGGTTTTTCCGCTATAAGAGGTTGATCATGGCTATCAAAATTTCCTTCTTTCTTCTTTGACCTAAGATGATATCTGTTAGGAGTGTTGTTGGGATTTTCCCCTTCACCCAACTCATTTACTTGAYTGTTCATAAGGGATTCTTCACATATATATTGAGTCAAATGGGGAAAAGGGAAGGTGTCTTCAATACAGTGAATTTCAGGGTCGATCTCATCTATCTCCTCTCCTTCCTCATGAGAAACTAGGTTATTTTGGAGAGGGGTTTGAATCCTCTGCTCATCTCTTTCTTTTCTCCTTTGTTCCCTTGGAAAAGCCTATGGCACATTGTTGTTAGGCCTCTTGAAGCCTTTGTTATAAGTATTTTAGGGATTTATGTATGTGGGCTTCCCTTCCAACTCCCACCTTTCCATTCGATCCGAAAGCGATTTTAGCACTTTAGTTACCTCATCCAATTGAAAGGGAAGGGGAGAGGAATTGGATGGGGAGGCTTCAGGTCACTTCCTAGATATGTCCCTATCAGCCTTATTCCTGAGTGGGTCAATAGCCAGTATGTTAGATTCTACTTCCACGGCTGCATCCTGCATGTGAGCCAGAGTAGTGGCTCTCCTTTCCCTCAATAGAAGGTCAAAAGAACTAGCATAAGTGATTTTAGCAGAGGCTTCTGAGGGATTTATTTCAGTGGGGATGTTATTGTACATTTTATTGAATCTCTTAGAGAAGTTAGAGACAGACTCTCCTTCCTTTCTCTTCAAAGACCCAAACTCTGTCATGTAATACATGAAGTCTTTTTTGTCTCCCCACTGTCTCAAAAAGGCGTTATCCAAAGCCTCAATCCCATCGATAGATCCAGGAGGCAGGGCCCTAAACCACTTTCTAGCCTCGCCTTCAAGGCTATGAATGAAAATCCTTATCCATACGTCTACATGCATGATAACATGATAATCTGTAAAACTGTAAAAGGCTTCAAGGTGTTCTTCTGCAGTTATGTCTCCTTCGCTTGTAAACTTGGGAAGCTACTTAAGGTAGCCATCTACTGGAAGGGCATTGAGAGGTTGAGGTAACACAAGGGGAGCATACCTAGCAGCTATTATAGCCTCCATTCGGGTCATGGGGGGATTTTCTCCTGCCATAGGAATATTAGGTGGAGGAGAACTCAGAGGAGAAGGAGCTCAAATAGGGGATACTGGAAATGAGCTTCCAGGTGGAAGGGGAAACAATGGGGGATTTAGAGAGAAGGATAAAGGGATTGAGTCAGCAGATGATTCTCTCTATGCAGTAGCAATAACAGTAAAAAGAGGAGGAGTGGTAAAGCTAGGAGTGGGGAAATCTTCTGTGGTCTTGGGTCTACGCCAAGGTACAGCTTCAAGGGATAGGGGAGTGACAAGGATTTCTCCCTCCAATCCCGGACTAGGAGGGGAAAACTCAGTAGGAACACTCCCAAAATTCAGGAAACGGGAAACTTCAGAAAAAGGTTTTCTAGGAAGCTGAGAAGAAGAAAATGGAGTTCCTATAGAAGGAGATGGAAAATTACCTGGTTCAATGGTGGAAGTTTCTCCTTCAGAGGCCTTTCCTTTTCTGAAAATCACCTCTGAATCAGCTTCAGTTGTAGCTAGAGGCAGTTGTGGATGGGACCGTGTGTGTCTACCTCTTGAAGCCACACCTAAAATAGTAGGTTCACCACATTGCATGCATCACAATGGAGTCGCCAGGTGCATAGTAGCAATCTCGTAGGGCTCTGATGCCTGATGCACCTTCAGAATCAGAGGCTCGATGTAGTTCAATCCCAGGGAAAATTTTCAACTTCGTCCCCGGCAACGGTGCCAGAAATGTTGGTGTCAGAATTCACTCCTGGATTGCGGCAGGAGTAAGCCTGAGGCCCATCAGTTTTAAATGTCACGAATTGTTGATGAAGGGTGATGGATGAAAGTGAACTCGGAACAATATCATTCTAACTCAAAAACTAGGCTGAGCATGCACAAGCAGATGAGGCCTTGATTCAATTTCAGGAAGTAAGTTGTAATAAGGGTGAGTAGGAGGAAGACTTCTGTAAGCAAATGTGAAGGGCTACTATAGGCATCGGGCTTCCAACAGCATGTAGAAGAAAACTTTGAACACAAGAACCTCTTATATTCAAAAGAAAAACACTAAAAGAACATAATAGCTCTATAATAAATCCTTTATCATAACACAGTCATGACGATTCATGTGAATTATGTAGTCATGAACTCTTTCAGTATGAGATTGAAACAAGATGGAAAAGAGAGTTGCCTTACATTAAACAAGGAAATCTCATGTACATATACATAGCCAAGAAAACTAGTGCTTCATTAAAACATTATAGTTGGGAGCCCTACTCCACCATCCATCCCTTCAAAAATACAAAAACTGAGCATATATACTTAGAAAAATTTGCCCCCTTCATAGCAGGGAGGTAGTTGGGACATTAAAGTCCAAGTTAGTGTGTGCAGGCTCCTCGATCAAACCTGGATGGAACTCCTTCATCAGATGCCACTTTAACTCAGCATGGCTCTTGTAGGGGGACCTGCATACAAGGGTACCATGGATTGATTGCTCCAGACCTCCCATATCTTCCATTAATGGGTTGAGATGAGATCTCAACCACCTGCTCAATATTCATTTACTTCCTCTTGCATCTAAACCTGGTGCTTTGGCCCTTTAACCAACTCCTTATACTACCTCAAGTGACCACGAGTCGTGACCCTATGCCCATCTTCAAAGGCGCTCTTTGCATTTCAGGTTTCGGTGATTCCTGATGCAGTGGAGGAGCAGCCCTTTGTCTCTTGACATCTCAATAGACGAAATGTCGAAATGGCTCCTGAGCGGCTTTTACATTTCACGTTTCAGGATTCGGTGATTTCCAATGCAGTGGAGGAGTGGCTCTTTGTCTCTTGACATCCCGGTAGACGAAATGTTGAAATGGCTCCTGGGTGGGTTTTACATTTTTCATTTTGGGTTTTGGTGATTTCCGATGCAGTGGAGGAGTGGCCCTTTGTCTCTTGAAATCCTGGTAGCCGAAATGTCAAAATGGCTCCTGGGCGGCTTTTACATTTCGTGTTTCGGGTTTCGGTGATTCTTGATGCAGTGGAGGAGCGGCCCTTTGTCTCTTGACATCCTGGTAG